>APFE031638258.1:2553-16282 GCA_000404065.3 Pinus taeda
TTAGATCTCCCTCTAGATTTAGATCTCCCACTCGATGACTTATTTTTGTTTCTGTTCTGGGACCATCATCGTACAGACAAGGCATCACCATTTTGGCTCTCCATATTTTTCCATCTCATCTCCTCCGTCAACAAGGATGAGACTATTTCATTAAAATGTAAGGCAGTTGCATTGCTACCTATTGCAATAACCAGACTATCCCACGAATCTAGTAGAGAACACAACAAACTGATGCACTTATCTTCATCTAAAATTTTAATATCAATAGATGCTAACTAACTTACCACAGTATTAAATGCGTTCAGATGCTCTGTCACCAAGTCTCCATCTTTCATCCTCAAGTTATATAGCTTTTTCTACAGGAACAATTTATTCACCAGAGACTTAGATTGGTACAAATTCCCTAATTTGTCCCACAAAGCCTTTGATGTAGCTTCCCCTGATACATTCAGCAATGCTAAATTTGAGACACACAATCGTATTGTGCTCTTTGCCTTCCGATCCAACTTCTTCCATTCTTCATCCGACACTCTCGTTGGTTTAGTACCCGGATCTATCGCGATCCATTGATCTTTATCCACCAACAAATCCTCCATCTTGAGTTTCCACAACTCAAAACTTTTACCATTAAATTTCTTGATCTCTATCTTTCCACTGCTCGCCATCTTCTTTTACCACCAGAATCGATTTCGCAGATCTCCCACTGAATAGGGTCTACCACAGGCCTGAGCGAAACCCCTCAACAACAAAGGCGTCCCCTTGAAGCCAAAAATAGCTCCGTACCAAATGTAGGTTTTAACCCCATACAGAAATTACCTGTATACGAATTCTAAAACATAGAAAATAAAAAATGCGAGAGCATAACACATAAAACACATATACACAGAGATTTTCCCTTGGATCCCAAAACTAAGACTACTAGCTTGATTTTTCATTATGTTCCTTCCAATGTTACAATACATAATTATACATGCCGAAGCATCCAATACCATGGACTGAAAACCATCGCGTTCAAAACCATGGACCGAAAAATCATTGCATCCAAAAAACATGTGCGAAAATCATGCACAAAACCATAGGTGGGTCCGCCCAACCTAACATAGGGTCCTAAAGCAAAATTTTCTGGGGCGTTGCCCCAGACCTCATAAAGTGGGCTTACAGGTACCTCTCAAACCCCCTGTGACCTCCCCCCCTCTAACCCCCAGTTAACTACGTGAGCTAGTCGTGGAAAGAATATAACACAACCCAACACTGTAGTTATGCTTCTCCTCTTTCAATCATGGTGCTAAAGGTTAGGTATGGAGCCTACTGTTACTTCCAAATAGGTTGTTGTAGTTGTCCTTTTTTTTTGAATGTTTGTGTCATTTCTCTGTTGGAGGGTAAATGTGTATTAGAATGAGTGGAAGGTGTGGCCATAGAGTGACATGGTCATGATGGGTGTTGGCTGAGATGTGGTGAAGTCAATGTCCTTTTTTCCTATCCCAAAACAAGTATGCATCATAATTTTTCCATTGGACTGCCTTTCCTGTAGATTTTCATAACTTCTTGTAGTACTACATGAAACTCTTGTAGTAATTCAAGACAACCTCTTGTAGTAGACTTGTTTTGTTCATATCTCCCAAATGGTAGAATGGATTGACCTAAAACGTTTTGAGCATATTTCCATCATCATTATGCACCTCCCCATTAAAAAATCTTGGCCAA
The DNA here is from genome assembly GCA_000404065.3 of Pinus taeda. Taxonomy (NCBI): domain Eukaryota; kingdom Viridiplantae; phylum Streptophyta; class Pinopsida; order Pinales; family Pinaceae; genus Pinus; species Pinus taeda. The sequence continues at coordinate 4,258 of APFE031638258.1, forward strand.
TGGATGCACGAATCACGTGAAAAGCTAAAAATGGCTAAAGGTGATGGAGGTCGATTTCTTGGAAACTGTGCACTGGAATTCATTGAAATTTCTTTGGCATGTTACCATCATCGATGTGCATCTCCCCATGAAACAACTTTTTAAATGAATGTACGGATATGCATGAGTTTCAAGACATCAAAGGCGAGACCTTGACAATTGTTTTCTAGGAATTCACTATTTCAACCAAGCTTTGTCTCCGTAAAACTATCATCCATAACAATTTGGCTCCCATTGCTAGATTCATTTAGATTGGATCCTTAATTCTAAGCCCATCATTCCATGTAGGGGTATGGAATATGTTCTATTAATTAAATGAATTTGTTTGGTTCAATATTTTCCTCACTAAAATAATTTCTAAGAGCCTAAGAGATGCTATATAGAATTCCTATGGGGGCTAGAAGGGTTGAAAATTGAAACACTAAGATTGTTGATAAAAATGACTTAATGAGAATAAGGCATCGTGTAATGTTAAGCCAGTGCCAACACCCCATTGATTACACTTCATCTCAAACTTGTACAATACTCTTTGCTACATAAGGGATGAAGAGAAAATTAGGCATATAGGCATATCTAGATAACTAAAGGACTTCCAATATGAATGAAATGAGAAAGAGAGTCTTACAATTTGAATAAGATAAGTGGCGTTGATGTTCCAAAATTGAATTTGGATTTTTTGGTTATTCATTCCCCCCTAGACATGAAAAAAGAGATCAAGAACCAACCTGAAGCAACCTACAATGATTCTTGAGTCACCACCCAAAAGAATGATATCATCACAAACTGAGAGTTGTTCAGCCTTTTAACCCCTCAAACGATTGAGATATTTAGAAGGCACCCAAATTATTGCTTTGATGCTAACTTTCAACTCAACGACTCATCGATGAGGATGTATAAGTATTGAGGTAAAGGACACCCTTGCTAGAGTCCCCTACTGGCTTGGAAAAAGGTAATGGGTCTTCCATTGAGCAAGGGTAGATTCATGGAGAGTTTATAAAGGAAATGTGCAAGTCGAAATTTTTCAATACCTTAATTAAATATGAATACCAGACACAAACAATGTTACCAACCTAACAAGAATTGTAACCTCAAAATGAGAACTCTAGCCCCAAAACCATAATTTTTGCGTAAAAAACATGAAAAACACTCCGAAATCGAAAAGTGGTGATGCTACATCACCCATTTTTTAGGGTTAAAATTCTTACATTTCTCAGCCATGATATTAGAAACCAAAATTGTGATCATGGAAAACCTTAAACTTTCAACAATGACATTAAAGCTCAAATAACATGACTCCGAATGACCTTAAAATTTTGACATTTTTCAACCATCGAATTGAAACCAAATATAATGAGTACAAAAAACCTTGAAATTCAACATTTTTCAACCATGTCATTATATATGAAATATCATGATTAAAAAGACCTTACAATTCCACACCTAAATTAAAGAATAATTCTACCAAGAACAATTTTTCTTTTATAAGGTTAAAATTATAGCTCTTTTGACATCTTAGCCTAGAACAACTAGACCCATTGTCAATTGGACACTAAAATTGAAATATTTTTAACTATCATTTATAAAATCATTATTATTTTACATAATAACACATTTAAAAAAAATGTTACACAAATTACTTTAAAATTCTAATTAAAAATATGTAATTTTGTTTGTTTTTAAAACAATAATCATTAACTAATTTAAAAAAGTTAAAAAATAAAAAAGGAAGTGTTAATTTTAAGAATTAAAAAAATACATGAATTTTAAAATTTTATTGTGTTTTAGTTTTGAAAAAGTTTATATATAAAACAAATAATAATAATAAATAAATTATAATTTATAATAAGTATATATTAACGAATCAAAAAATATATGTATATATATAATTAAAAAAAAAATTTAGAATGAAGGAAAATAAATCAATTATAAGAAAAAAAATTATAGTATAACAAAAACAAATTAGTCTAGCATAATTAATTATATTTTTTAATCTTATTTAGAAATTAATAGAAAAGAAAGAAAATAAACGAATTTTATTAAAAATGTTAAAAAAAAACTCCTAAAAAATAAACCAATTAAAAAAAATAAAATAATAATTGTGTGGGATCCGGGGGGGGGGGGGGCCCCCCTTTTTCCCCCCATGATAGGTTATTTTTTTTTTTTTTAAATAATTTTTTATTATATTTTTTAAATGTTTTTTAATTAAATTTGTTTAGTTATTTTGAATTATATATTATATAATATATATATATACAATGAATGAAAATATTGTTTATTTTAATAATTTTTATTTAAAATTATTATTATATATATGTAGTTTCAAAAAGGATAGTTATTACATTTTATAAAAATATAGTCTTGCATTCAAGCAAGAACCCTTACACTCATTTTTTATACATTATGGTTCTGTTTTTAGAAGTCAAAAATAGATGTAGCTTATTCTTATCACAACATTTACCTACTATACTAAAAAAATGCTTACTATAATCTCTGTAAAAAAAACTCCTTGGAACAATCAAAATTTCACATCAAAAAATCTACTAGCTTAAAACTAGACTACTTAGCCATGTTTTCTAGACTGCTTAAGCCAAGGGCCTGCTTGCCTTTTCTCCATGCAGTGCTCTCATTGGCTTCGAGCTCTGTCATCACCATTTGAATGCCAGGTGCATATAATTAATCCAATTCCGTGAATTTACAGTACATTGTAGCAAGCTCAGTCTGAGTTTTATTCTGAAGACAGTCTAGTTTCATTTAGAGTAAATCTAGCTTGACATTCATTAACGCTCGAAAGAATATCTGGGCTTTCATTTTTTCCTCAACCCTTTGGTTGATGATGCATAGGAGGCCAGCCATGGCATCAATAATTTTCTCTAGAAATACATTGATGTCCACCTACACAAAATCGTGGAAGAGGTACCATAATTCTCCATAGGATAACTGCGCCTCAGTAGCGCTTGAACCTTAGAGGAGCAAAGTATGACACTAAGACTACACCTTCCTTTACTTGACAAACATGGTGTGGCTAAAGAGAGCTTTCACATCCATTTAAAGGCCAAAGGAAGCTTGAACTCAGGCCTGACATTCCCTCCTCAACTAGTGAACATTCTCTCTGAGATAATCAAATGAAGATTTATTCCTTGTTGAATGTGTGGATAGATACACCATGTTGTGAATTCCTTGTTGAATGTGTGGACAGATACACATTAAGGATGGAAATAATGATTTCCTTGTGTGAAATGAATGGAAATTGAATGCTAAGGTGATTCGATGAGCAAACCAGACACTTGTGCAGTGAAGGAATTAAAATCTTGTGCCATTTGTGTAAGCAGGAGGAGGGGCGAGTAAATGCCAACCATCGGACCACAGAAACCATTGTTAGATGGTAAAATAGAAGTGTAATCAACCACCATTGATGCCAAAATTTGCTTTCTGTAGTTCCTTATACTTGAGTGGTCGTTGGGGCCCTTCATTATTTTGTTAATAACTATATTAATGGTCATTCCAAATAGTTATTTGAAATTAGCTGAGGATTGGAAACATTACATGGAAGTTACAAATTCATGGATTTCCTTTTATGAATGGAAGAAAAATGTTTCCCCTGAGAATGTGTTAACTGGTTCATCTTCTTCTTCAACTATTGAACATGCTTGGACTACTTTGGATGGCAGCAGAGTAGAGACCCCATTTACCTTTCCTCCATACAGGGGAATTATTATTGGAGAAAATCAAAATGCTGCTAAGGCAATTCCTTTGGTGCAGAAGGATGAAAATGCCTTAGGCATAGATGGGAGGATACAAAAAGCCAGTGAACAGATTAACTGGACCAACACAACAATCAAGGGTCTGGAGATTAATACAGCAAAAGCAGCAGAAATAAAGGAACAGGTTGACACTGTTCAAGTTTCAATAAATGAGGTAAATAAAAGCCTCAACAATGTACAGTATACTTCATTTGTTTTTCATTCTTATGCCAAAGAATCTTTGACAAAGATAGAGGAAGTAGAAGACAAAATCGTAGATCATCTTGATACTACTAAAAATCTTATATCTGGTTTGACTGAGAGAGTTGAAAAGATAAGTCTGGCAAAAACGGACAAACCAATTCCTACTTCTTTTTTGTATAAAAGAAATATAAAGATTCAAGATTTTGTTAAGCCCATCAACAAGTTTCCGGCATTATTTCCAAAAGAAGTAGCCATGTCTTCTGAAGAAAAACTAGAGGTTATAGAGAAATTCACTATTGCTTCCCTTAAACCAGAGGCTACAGAGAAAGTCACTACTGCTTCCCTTTTCAAGGAAGTAGAAGAAGAAAAGAAAGAATCTGACTCTTAGATCTTTCCTATATATGAACCACTTGAGAGTAGGTTCAACAAATATCCTGCACCTGATCTAGAAGGTAAAGCAAGCTTCTAGAAGCTCACACTTTCTTCCCCGAATCACATAGAGAATGGAATATTGATAGTCTGAGCGTTGGCCAGATTAGACAATTAATTGACATGATGTTCACAGAATATAAACTTATGTGTTTAAGAGGGAAAAGTGAAATTGAAGCCTGCAAGACTATTATTCAATGTTTCACAAGAACATTGCTTAGGTGGTGGGAGACAGAATCATCTCCAAAATTGCTAGCAAAAATGGAAGCGGAAGTGTTTAAAGATGAAACTGGAGATGTGATTCATAATTCAGATGGTACAACCATAAGTAACATGATAGGTGCTTTGACATCTATGATTCTTGAACACTGGTGTGCCAGTGAAAGTGAAATAGCAGATAAGAATGAAGTCATTCTTATGAATTTAAAATGCCACAAGATGTCACCGTATGAAGATTTTCATAGAGACTAGATGCAGAGAATATATGAGGTAAAATATTCAAAAAATCTGTTATGGAAACAATTTTATCTTGCTGCTTTTCCATCCAAGTTTGTTAATTACATCAGGTTACAAGAAGTTTTTCAGTTACCATTTGAATCTTATACTTGGGGTGAAATCGATGCCCACATTACAAAAACTCTGGCGAGTTTGTGCACAAACTCCAAAGTAAACAAATCCTTGGAGAAGCTTTCAAAGCTCCCAGATAAGAAGTCCATCTGCAACAAATATGGACTTACAATTGATGACCCTTTGGTCAAATGGAGGAAAGCAAAGAAAAGAGCCAAAAAGGAGTATAAGCAGAAATTCAAAAGCTATAAAGATCGCAGAAAATATATGAACCTAGCATGGCCATGGCCTACTCAAAATGCTGCCTTGTGGCCAAAAGGAGACCCTAAGATTGTTTTCCCTGACACAGTTTATGATTTTGAAGGATATAAGCAGCTATGGTGGGATTTCCTTAATGTGGACAACAAAGAAGAAACCCATTATACTAAATTAAAATTTAGTACAACGGAATCTTTCAGAGAAATTAACAATGTGAGTGGCTTTAGCAATGGTGGGTTGACTATGGTGTCAATAGAACATCGATGGACCCAGTTTATCATGAGTCATACTGCTGCAACCATTGTGACAACATAACATTCCAGAATGCTTTCACACTATCTATAAAACTGTTAAAGAAATGACAGTTGGAGAATCGTCACCCTCCCATGATGACAATAAAACTCTTAGAGAATACATGTGTTGTCATTATGAATGGTTGGTTTTAACTAAGGTAAAGCATCAAATCATTATGGGAAAGCCAATGATTGTCTGGAGGATTTTTACTAAAGCCTGGGACGAATTATTGTACAAAAAGCATAGATTCCCCAAAATCACTATTTTCTGACGGTTCTCATGGGCGTGACCGTTAAAAGCATCCATTATTGTAATAATGTTGTCCAGTCACAAGGACTAAATCATGGCTAGCTTTTCTCATGGGCTTTGCTAGACAAAAGCCTCCACTTTGTAAATAATGCAGACAGCGTATCCTCCTGTAGGATTTACTTTTTCTGGACTAGCATGACCATGGCCTATTCAAAATGCCGCCTTGTGGCCAAAAGGAGACCCTAAGATTGTTTTCCCTAACACTATTTATGATTTTGCAGGATATAAGCAGCTATGGTGGGATTTCCTTAATGTGGACGACAAAGAAGAAACCCTTTATACTAAATTAAAATTTAGTACAACGGGAATCTTTCAGAGAAATCAACAATGTGAGTGGCTCCAGCAATGGTGGGTTGACTATGGTGTCAACAGAACAACAATGGACCCAGTTTATCATGAGTCATATTGCGCAACCATTGTGACACATGATTCGAACATAACATTCCAGAATGCTTTCACACTATCTATAAAACTGTTAAAGAAATGACAGTTGGAGAATGGTCACCCTCCCATGATGACAATAAAACTCTCAGAGAATACATGTGTTGTCATTATGAATGGTTGGTTTTAACTAAGGTAAAGCATAAAATCATTCTAGGAAAACCAATGATCGTCCGGAGGATTTTTACTAAAGTCTGGGACGAATTATTGTACAAAAAGCATAGATTCCCTGAAATCACTGTTTTCTAACGGTTCTCATGGGCTTGTTCGTTAAAAGCATCCATTATTGTAATAATGTTGTCCAGTCACAAGGACTAAATTGTGGCCAGCTTTTCTCGTGGGCTTTGCTGGACAAAAGCCTCCACTTTGTAAATAATGTAGACGTCATATCCTCCCATAGGACTTACTTTTTCCAGACTAGAATCTTTGTGCGGATGTCACCTCGGTGTTACCCAAAAGAAATGATTCTTTCCACCTGTCCGATGCTCTACAGGAATGTTGGTTGAAAGTATGCACATGCTTAAAATGGTCTTGGATGTTCTTGGAGAAGATCAGAACATCATTTATATATACTATAAGCCAATCAAAATATGGCTTGAAGATTTTGTCCATTACCTTCTAGAATTTTGATGGTGCATTCTTCAGACCAAAAAGCATGACATTCCACTCGTAGTGGCCTGCTGGAATGCTGAAAGCTATTTTTAATTTATCTTTTTCTGCAATAGCAACTTGCCAGAATCCTACTTTCAAATCATACTTAGAAAAACTTTAGCTCCAACTATCCTACTTATCAGATCTCCTTTATGAGGAATAGGATAGGTATCATCTGCAAGAACAAAATTCAGAGGTTTAAAATTTATTACTAGCCTTGGAATACCTCTAATTTGTTCTGCTCTTTTATTGACGTAAAAGCCATAACAGTTCCATGGACTATTAGATTCTCTGATGAGCTTTCTGTCTAGGAGCTATCTGATCTCTTTTTCACAGATATCTCTTTATTCCTTGTTCATAGGAATAGCTCTACTTTTATAGGGTTTACCTGTATATCCTTCTTTATATGGAAGTTTAGTTGTATGCTGCTTTCTATGCCAGAATGCATTTGGTTCTTCAGAGCAGCATTCTTCCTCAATTTCTTTCTTTAAATCCTCAATCTTTCTCTTACCCTGAGGATCTTTAAGCTGTTCTTCAACTTTGAGTGTAGATTTCAGATCTTTTAGATCTGACAATTTGGCTTCTGCTTTGTCCAGGTCTTGGACAGTCTGGACCATTATAGAAACTCGAGGATTCGAGATGTATGGCAACTCAATCCTTTTTGTCGTTCCCTTTGAAGTAGGAACAGATATAAAATAACTAGCTTTATTACCTTTAAATCTTGTCGACCCATGTGGCTCAACAGTTGCTAGAAAAATGTTTCCTAAAATGCAGTCAACTAGAATATCTTCTACTGTGAATTTCATATTGATGCAGTGACGTTCAAAGTAGATAGAAGCCTTAGGAACTTCATAGTTGAGCGTTTTATTGCCCAATCCTACCACATTCCTTTTTGTAGAGACCCAATACTTTGCTGGTATAATTTTCTTGTTTAAAATGTTCACATCAGCTCCTGAGTCAAGGAGTGTTGTGAGTTCAAACATTTCTCCCTTGATGCAAATGTTCACTTTGACATGATGTTGCTGATAGGATATGGCCGGGATTCTCATTTCCTTAAAACCATACGCAGGATCTTTTTCCCCTCAACAATTTCAAGATTTGGATTGCTGGCATATTCGGTAGTGTTCCATGCATGAGAATCATCTTCTCCTATCTGCTTTCCATTTTTGAATTCAACAAATTGTGATTTTAGAGCAGAGATTTCTGATTTGATATTGTGAATTTGTCTGCTTACTTCCCCCAAGGTGAGTGAACGCACCTTGTTTGGTTTCTCTTGATGTTTCTGAAAAGATCTAGTATTTCTGTCAAAAGAAGCGTTAACAAATAATGGATTCTTACCTGAACTTCTGGAAGAACTGGATCTGAGTTGATCCATAAATGGTTTGGTTAACCGATTCTTCATATTACCATCTTCCATTGCTCAAATTTGAGATAAGAATTTTATCTCATCTTCTTCTATGGCAGCCATTAAGATCTTTTCTTTTTGAGGTCTGAAGGATATATCTTCAGAACTGGAATCACTATATGATTCTAAATCAGAATCATAATTCATCTGACAAGCACATTCTTCAGATCTGGGGAAAGAACAAGATGTAGCTTCTGAGTTTGAGCATTCTTGCATGTGTGCTTGTAATTCTTCGTGAGATGAAGAACTAAAAGAATCATAGGATGATTCTTCAAGTTGTTGCTGCTGAATTTGGTCTCTTATTACCAAATTTTGGCAGCGTTTTGTTCTGTGAGAATGGGAACCGCATTTCATGCATTGTATGGATCCTTGTCCTTCTTGCTTGACATTTTTCCCCTTTGAACAAAGGCTTGAGATTTCTTGCCTCGGTTCTGCTTAGACTCTTCTCCTTCTGGACATCTTGAAGATGTGTGTCCAGTCTTTCCACACAACTAGCAAGTAAGATTGTTCCATTTCTCTTGCTTAAATGTATCGAGATGGATGTCAAAAGGTCTGTAATAATGAGTCCTATGGACATACCTGTAATATCCTTTTCTGGTTTTGGAGGAGCGGCCTTTAGATGGCTGAGTATATTTTCTACGATCTTTATAACTTTTGAATTTCTGCTTATACTCCTTTTTGGCTCTTTTCTTTGCTTTCCTCCGTTTGACCAAAGGGTCATCAACTGTAAGTCCATATTTGCTGCAGATGGACTTCCTATCTGGGAGCTTTGAAAGCTTCTCCAAGGATTTGTTTACTTTGGAGCTTGTGCATAAACTCACCAACGTTTTTGTAATGTGGGCATAGATTTCACCCCAAGTATAAGATTCAAATGGTAACTAAAAAACTTCTTGTAACCTGATGTAATCAACAAACCTGGATGGAAGAGCAGCAAGATAAACCTATTTCCATAATAGATTTTTTGAATATTTTACCTCATATATTCTCTGCATCCAGTCTTTGTGAAAATATTCATACTATGACATCTTGTGGCATTTTAAATTCATAAGAATGACTTCATTCTTATCTGCTATGTCACTTTCACTGCCACACCAATGTTCAAGAATCATATATGTCAAAGCACCTATCATGTTACTTATGGTTGTACCATTTGAATTATGAATCACATCTCCAGTTTCATCTTTAAGCACTTCTGCTTCCATTTTTGCTAGCAATTTTGGAGATGATTCTATCTCCCACCACATGAGCAATGTTCCTATGAAACATTGAATAATAGTCTTGCAGGCTTCAATTTCACTTTTCCCTCTTAAACACATAAGTTTATATTCTGTGAACATCATGTCAAATAATTTTCTAATCTGGCCAACACTTAGATTATCAATATTCCATTCTCTATGTGATTCGGGGAAGAAAGTGTGAGCTTCTAGAAGCTTGCCTTTACCTTCTAGATCAGGTGCAGAATATTTGTTGAACCTACTCTCAAGTGGTTCATATATAGGAAAGATCTGAGAGTTAGATTCTTTCTTTTCTTCTTCTACTTCCTTGAAAAGGGAAGCAATAGTGACTTTCTCTGTAGCCTCTGGTTTAAGGGAAGCAATAGTGACTTTCTTTGTAGCCTCTAGTTTTTCTTCAGAAGACGTGGCTACTTCTTTTGGAAAGAATGTTGGAAACCTGTTGATGGGCTTAATAGGTTCTTGAATCTTTATATTTCTTTTGTACAAAAAAGAAATAGGAACTGGTTTGTCAGTTTTTGCTAGACTTATCTTTTCAACTCTCTTAGTCAAACCAGATATAGGATTTTTAGTAGTATCAAGATGATCTACTATTTTGTCTTCTACTTCTTCTATCTTTGTCAAAGATTCTTTGGCATAAGAATGAACAATAGATGAAGTATATTGTACATCGTTGAGGCTTTTATTTACCTCATTTATTGAAACTTGAATAGTGTCAAACTGTTACTTTATTTCAGCTGCTTTTGCTGTATTAATCTCTAGACCCTTGATTGCTGTGTTGGTCCAGTTAATCTATTCACTGGCTTTTTGTATCCTCCCATCTATGCCTAAGGCATTGTGATCCTTCTGCACCAAAGGAATTACCTTAGCAGCATTTTGATTTTCTCCAATAATAATTCCTCTATATGGAGGAAAGGTAGATGGGGTCTCTACTCCGCTGCCATCCAAAGCAGTCCAAGCATGTTTAGTAGCTGAAGAAGAAGATGAAACAGTTAACACATTATCAGGGGAAACATTTTTCTTCCATTCATAAAAGAAAATCCATGAATTTGTAACTTCCATATAATGTTTCCAATCCTCAGCTAATTTCTTCTTCTCTTCAATAGTATGGCTTAGGCCAAATTGCTCTGCTTCTGGATTAGTGAACAAGTCCCAATTTAGCATAACTTTCATCCATTTGGAACTTATTTATGATTTTAGGCAACCAGACATGAGAGTAAAAAATTTATGCATCTCCATGACTGCAGGCTTTTTACAGTCATCTGGAACAGGACCAAATCTACAGGCAGGGATTAAACCTTTGACTTGCTCAAGATAGCCTAAACCAAATGTGGGTTTGGTTGACCTCATAATACTGAACATTTATGTCAATCTAGGATCCTCTCCTTCAAGAGTAATAATCTCATGCATCATAAGAACATGGTCAGATTCTGGCTCATGTGGAAATGGTATGTCTGAACATTTTGGGTTCGAGAATGGATTTATTGAAGTGGAAGGAGGAGCTTCTCTCATTCTGGGATGGTGATTCACCTATATGACAGATTCTGCAAGCGTACATAGGTTTACAGCAGCTTTACATTCTGGACATGTAACTTCTAAAGGATTGAAGTTAACTATTTGGGTAAAATAAAAAAGAGAAATATGTTTACAAGTAGTGGAGCAAGAACAGGCGGTATCAACAATGGATGGATCTCTATAATACTTTGAGATCTTGCAAGCTTTTTCAATACCTCTGTAATCAATGGTAGATCTTCTGGGAAAAGACAAAATGGCAGAAGACTGGTTTTCTTTGATATCAGCAGAGGTTATTCTTTTTAAAGCAGGAGGCTTGGGATTAGCGACTACCCAGTGTTCAGGAAAGGTGAGGTCTTCCCATCTGATAGTTTGATCTATTTTTTTTATTCTTTGAATTAGTAAGAACAACAACACTTGATTTAGAATCAAGACTGGGGGTATGTCGTATAGCTAGCCATAAGGTATTTGTGTGTCGGAAACATCCTCTGGATTGTATGGCTATGTGTTACACAAAAAATTGTCACCATGAATTTCTACAGTTTGTGTGAGTCCATCAATACTCATATGTACCTCCTTTGCAAGTCTTAAACCTCAGCTCTTCATGTCAAGCCTTGAAAATGGGAGAAAGACCTTAAAAATGTCTCAAATCCTGGTTTCGCACCTTCTCCTAGCATTGCCTGCGGTGCTACACCTAATGGTCATGTTTCCCGCGAACCTGACCGCTCTGTATATTGATTGATGGGTGCGAACCCCTATAAAAGTTAAAAAGGCGTGAGTTCATTCTTAAAAACTCATCTTGGGTCACTTTTAGACACTTCTAGAAGGAATATTACGCTGGCAAGTTCGCTCCACCTTGGTTCATCCATTCCATAACTAAGGGAGCTAACTTCCATATATTGAGGTGCTTATCCATTGAAGGAGGAACTTATCCCTTCAATGGT
>APFE031638258.1:17804-40323 GCA_000404065.3 Pinus taeda
GTGGAGGGAAGATCCCATTGTACCTGGAGCAGACGTCGACTAGACTCACTTAGACTCTCTGGGGGGTTATCTTCACTCAAGACGGTTATAGTGGAGAAACTTGTGCCAGTCTGTTTCATTAAGCAGGTTGTCGGGGTAACTGTTCCAACCGCCATTTCTGTATTGAACCCTGTGACGTTGGATTTCATCGCCAACTAGTGTTTTCAATCCGTAAAGATATTGTTTGTGTGTGGTTTGATCTCCTAGATTTGTTAGGCGTGTGCTTCAAATTGTTTGGTTCTTTAGAGACTTTAGGTGTTTTTCTTGAGATTTTTCTTTGTTTTCGTGTGAAGTAATTAGATTAATCATGGCTGAATTACCGAGACAATCCCGTCGACTTTGGGGGCAACCTCCTGAATTTACACCAAGTCAGCTGGAAGGGCTGCGAGCCCTTGTCACACCTAGTGAAAGTAGGGTTGGGTCACCGGAGGCCGAAGAATCTTCGTTGATTGTACATCCTGATTATATAGTGCAAGCAACAGAACATATTTCTGAACCGATTTCATTTTCTGAGGTTACTGGTAGTATCACTCCTACTAGCTCGGTAGCTGAAGAACCTGAAATCTCTGAGCCTGAAACTGACATTGCTGCTACTCCATCTTCAGGATTTGCTTCTCCTGTTTCTAGTGGTCCTAGTTCACCCAGAGTAGAAAATATTATCACCGAGAATCTTCCTTCTGGACTCATTTCCATTGAAGAAATTGTAAGTTCAAGTCCGGACGAAGGTATAAGCATCCCTGAAAATCAACTGACTATTGAACTTAGGGAGCGTGAATCTATTTTCTTCAATCCCATTAGAGGTGACGCTTGGTATATTTCGTTGACCAATTTCTTAGAAAATCCAGGTCTCGCGTCTTCACCACCTCGATTTCCTTTTCATCCAACACCTAGAAGTTATTATCCTCCCTTGAATATGTCGAGACAGTCATCCTTGTTTACTCAGATGCCAGAAACCTTTTTACATGGTGGTCCTTCTGTTCCTCCTGGGTATCAGTCTGTATCTGGTATGTTTTCAGGAGCTTCTCCTCGACCCATCGATTATGCCATATCTCCTGGTCATAACAGAACTAAACCGTTAAGTGTTGAAGAGATTCTTATGATGTCTGGTACTACTCCTAATCCGCAACCTCAAGGTAGTTCAATACCGTCTGGGGGGTAGCCACAAGGTACTCCAATACCGCCTGGGGGGCAACCCCAAGGCAGTCCATTACCGCCTGGGGGGCAACCTCAAGGACAGTATGTTCCTACGGGACAATATTTTCCTCAAGGTCAACCCCAGTACCAATATGTACCTCAAGGCCAACCCCAGTATCAATATACACCTCAAGATCAATACCAGCCTCAAGGTCAGTACCAACCCCAAGGTCACTACCAACCCCAAGGTCAGTACCAACCCCAAGGTTAGTACCAACCTTAGGGTCAATATCAACCTCAAGGTTTTCAACCACCTTCAGGTCAATCATTTGTTCAAGGACCCAAAAATGTACCATATAACTATCAATCTTACACTCAACCTGGTTTTGGTCCTCAATACTTTCAACCTGTTATGGGTCCATACCCCGGAATGAACGTGGTGTGGGATCCATAGACTCCGCAACCCAATGTGTAGTTGTCATCTCAATCTGGACAGTCTTTTGTTTCTGGTTCACCCCAGCAACCTGTCCAGCCTACTAATCAAACAGCTACACTCAAGGCAGTTTAACAGCCTGGGCCTAGTTCGCCACAAACTCCGTCCCAAACATCTGCTGCAACTGCTACGGCTTCTGTTCAATCCACTCCACCTATTTCTGGATCATCAGCGGCTCCAGTTTCTACTGCTCCTGTATCAACTCCTCAGACCTCTTTACCCCAGTCTGGACCTACAATCCAGACTCCGATTTCTATGCTTGCAGGACAACCTGGGCCTAGTACGGTTGTTACAAGTCAACCACAATTTACTTATCAACCGTACCAGGGGCAATACCAATACGAGCCCGCTGTGCAGAACCCGGCTTATCAGTATCAACTGTACCCTAGGTATACATATCAACAACCTCAACAACCCTAGTATGGTCCGGTTAATCCTGGTTTTCCAGGAGGATATAATATCCCAAATGCGAATCCGATACCAGGCTATCCTGGATATCCTCCTCCTGGGGTTGGTCTTATGACCCCAAGTTTTCGGGATCCAAACCGTCAGTTACCATTCATAGCAACTTTGGATTTGCCTGACTTGTCACGCCTTACGAACGATCCAATCAATTATCTTTCGTTTTGGCCGCCAACGCCGAATAAGTTGCCCAGTGACATACCAAAGTTTGAGGGGAAGCCAGGAGAAGATCCGTCTAATCATGTGATGACTTACCATCTCTGGTGTGCATCAAATTCCATTATAGATGATTCCATTTGTCTTCGTCTTTTTCAACACACTTTGATTGGCCTTGCAGCCAAGTGGTACATTGAGTTGCCACGAGGCTCTTTTTATAATTTTAGTCAGTTAGCCACTTCCTTCCTTACGCATTTTCAGCTGCCAGTCCGATATGACAATGGCACAGAATTATTAACTTCGTTAAAGCAGTCGACGTCCACTTATATTTCAGATCATATTCATGAATGGCGACGTCGACGTCATTTAGTGAAAGTTTTTATCCCGAACCAAATTTTGGCAGAATGGTTTGTGAAATCATTATTACCCAAGATAACTGAAGATGTCGCTAAGGTAGGGGTAGTTACAGAAGAGCAAGTAATTGCTCAAGCTTAGTACCTTCACTTAGTTTATACTCAGTCAGGTACGTTGCATGAGAAAATCCCCGACCTTCTGAAACAAAATCAAATAGCTGCACCTCCCTCAGGGTCTCATGCCGCCGATGGTATGATTGGTACTGTTAATACCAAAAGTAAGAAGAAATCCTCCAAGAATTCTTCTCGCATAATAACTTTACCAGATTCCCCTAAGGGAGAGTCTTTACCAAATCAAAATCTAACGGCAAAAAGAAAGGTAAGAAGAAGAACAAGCAGAACTCAAAGGAAATATCTGAGAAAACTGAATCTACTGATGAGAAACGAAAACCTCGATATCTTTGTCTCATCTGCGATGAGGAGCACTTTACAAGGGATTGCTCACGTCGTACCGAGGTTACGAAAATCGTCAAAGGTTCACAAACACCCGCTGTTTTGAAGGATCCTTTTCCAAATCAAGATAGTAAAATGATAGGCTCTTCCTCTAATGCCTTGGAAGAACCCATAATGATGATGTCACATGTAAGGATTGCAACACGATCGCAAGATTACGGGAGTAAAAGTCATTTTGGTGGAAAGGAAGCTGAATCTTCTAATTCCAATCCATCAACCTCAGCATCGTCTGGTTCCGATCCACTACAGATCGAGAAACCCAATCCCGACTTAGTAATCAAACCGCCTGCTAAGGGTATACTTCGAAAGTCAGCTTTCAATCCTCATGCGAGAGCTGCTCAGAACTATAACATTGTTGAAGATTTAGCTGTTTCACCTTTAGCAATGTCGGCTTTGGAAGTGCTGCAATCATGTCCAGCACAGCATAAAATGCTACTGTCGGCTATAGGAGCTGTTGATCTTCAGGACTCAAACCTCATAGTCTTCGATTTAGAAAATAGTACACCTCGTCTTCTTCATCAAATGGCTTTCCAGATTCCAGTGTTAGTAAAAAAGAGACCTTGTTTTAGGACTGTGATTGATGAGGGAGCTTCCACGTGTATTATGTCGATATAGTGTTGGAAAACCCTTGGTTCTCCTATGCTTAATCAATCCTTGATAATTCTAAAGGCCTTTGATGGCCGAGGGTTTCATCCTTATGGCATTCTACAGGACTTGCCTATAGGGGTTGAAGGAAAAACGTTAATCTAGATGTGGAGGTGGTTAATGAACCTCTAGATTACAACCTTCTTTTGGGTCGTAGCTGGTCTTATGCCATGACTGCTATTGTTTCATCAGTCTTTCAGCTTATTAAGTTCCCACATAATGGAAAGATTGTAACAATAGATCAGTTAACTTATTTCTCGTCCGATCCATCCTCTGCTGAGAGTATTCAACATGTTGGAAAAACCGCTATCCCTTATAAGGATGTTGGAGTAGGATTAGTTAAAGATTCTGGTTTACTTAGAACGTTTTCCTTTCCTCCTCCCAGCGTATAGTCTCCTTTTGGAACCATTCATATGCTTTCGTCAGAATCCATTCTTCTTGACGATCCTTGGGTCGTTCCATTCGAATTTGAGGTGGACTCTCTTGGCAATGCTATGCCTTTGAGTCCCTTTGAAGTTGCTTATCAGGTAGTATAGTTGTTTTCTGACTCAAATTCAACCAACCCTGATCTAGTGAATGAGATTAATGGGAAATCACTTTCAATTTCAACCTCAGAGTCAACAACTTTTTCAGAAACCGTTCACACTGATGAACAAATTCGGGAATTGTTATCCATTGATGCATTACCATGGGAAGATCTTCATCATAGGTCTTCGTTCTTACCCGAGATTGATAATTTTGAAAATGGTTTTTCATCTATTTTCGCCACTGAATATGTCCAAGAACCGCAGAATCCATTGAAACATCCTGATTCTAAACAAAATTTAGCCAATATTTCTCGCACGGTTCCTATTGAAATTTCAGTCAAACCTGGGATTTTTGAAAACATTCACATAGGTGCTTCTTGTACAGACACTAAAGTCAACACATATAAAGCCATATTTCAAGAATTCTGCGACGTGTTTGCCTGGTCCTATGAGGAAATGCAAGGAATTGATCCTTCAATCATTGTTCACGAAATCAAAACCTACTCGGATGCTAAACCCGTCCGGCAACGGTTGCGTCAAATTCACCCTCGAAAAGCTATTGCCATCAAAACTAAAGTTGAGAAATTACTTAAAGCAGGTTTCATTTATCCAATTCCTTTAACGGATTGGGTATCGAATATTGTTCCAGTTAATAAAAAACAAGGGACAATAAGAATATGTATCGACTATAGGGATATTAATCATGCTTGTCCCAAGGACAATTATCCCACGCCCTATATCGATCAAATTATCGATGATTGTGCCGGTGGTGAAATTTTCTCCTTTATGGATGGCTTTTCCGGTTATAATCAAATTAAAATTCTACCTGTAGATCAACCAAAAACGACATTCATTTGTCCATGGGGGACATTTGCTTATTGCAAGTTACCTTTTGGACTGAAGAATGCCGGGGCAACTTTTCAAAGGGCCATGTCTTATGCGTTTCATGACATCAAGCACATTGTGCAACCCTATCTCAATGATTTACCAACTCATTCATTGCGAAGAGCCGATCATCTCACTCACTTACGAGCTATTTTCATGAGATGTAGGCATTATCGGATTAGGCTCAATCCGCACAAGTGTGTCTTCTGTATCGAAACGGGTCGACTACTAGGATTTGTTGTATCGAAAGCTGGTATTCGCGTCGATCCTTCGAAGGTCGAAGCCATTGTCAAGTTACCACCTCCTTCGACTCTTTGCCTACTCCAGAGTTTGCAAGGGAAAGCAAACTTTTTACGTCGTTTAATTCCTAACTACGCCGAGATTACAAAAGGTTTTATCCGGTTGTTGAAACAAAACACTCCATTCTTTTGGGACGACATAGCTGACAAATCTTTTGATGCTCTAAAGCATACGTTGACCCATGCGTCATTATTGCATCCTCCGAACTACAACGAGGATTACTTCTTGTACCTCGCTGCTTCCCATTCCACTATTGGGATGGTTTTAGTTCAACAGGATGAATTCGAAAGTGAACATGTGATATATTATCTTAGTCAGACTCTAACTCCCACTGAGTTAAAATATTCACATGTGGAGAAACTGGCCTTAGCTACAGTCCAAGCTGTTCAGCGTTTTCGTCACTACATTTTGTTATGCAAAACCACTGTCATTTCAGACTATAACCCTATGCAATACATTTTGACCAAACAATTGCTGGGGGGAAAGTATTTCAAATGGATTTTCATCCTGCAGGAATTTGACTTGGAATTTGAGAAGGCCAAGTCAAAGAAGTTTTTGGTTTTTGCAGAACTAATGTGTGATTTCCCTCGTGCCGATACTGAACATGTGGCGGAAGAATCCCTTGCAGATGAATCCTTGTTCCTTATCAGCACCGTTGATCCATGGTACAAAGATATCATTGTATATCTCCAAACCCAATCTTTTCAGCTCGATACTTCACGAACTCAACGTCGGAAAATACGATTCCAATCCCAACCTTACATTATTATTGGAGAGACACTTTATCGTCGTGGGGTGGATTCCGTATTCCGTCATTGCCTTACTCATGATGAGGCTGAGAAGGTTCTTAATGAATGCCACTTTGGAGCGTGTGGCGGTCATATGTATGGGTATGCCACAGCCTAAAAGATTTTGCGCGCTGGCTATTTTTGGCTGTCCTTGTTCAAAGATTGTATTACTACTGTCCAGAAATGCCACAATTGCCAAATTTTTGATCGTAAGATGCGCGTTCCTCCTGCTCCTCTCCACCCTATCATTTTCGTTGGTCCATTCGCAAAATGGGGTATCGATTTTATTACATTTAACCCTCACTCGGCAGGGGGGCATGCGTTATCATCCTTGCGGTAGATTATTTTACTAAGTGGGCCGAGGCGATGCCTACATTTTTGGCAGACAGCAAAACTGCTGCGATTTTCATTTTCAATCATATCATTGCTAGGTTTAGTGTCCCCCAAGCGATTATCACTGACCATGGGAGTCATTTTCGAAACATCATGATGACCGAACTTACAGATCAGCTTGGCCTGCGTCACGATAGTTCCACTCCATATTACCCACAGGCGAATGGTCTGGTTGAAGCAGTCAACAAAGTTCTAGTCACCATGATTCGACGAATCATTGGGATTCATCGGTCGAATTGGAACAACATGTTATTTTCAGCGCTTTGGGCGTACTGAACCTCAGTCAAAACATCAATAGGTTTTACTCCCTTTCAACTGGTTTATGGTTTAGAGGCAGTATTTCCCATTGAATGTGAAATCCTGTCATTACAAATTGCTGCGCAATTATTACCAGCCACTTCCGAAGAGGAAAAACGTTTATTATACTTAGCTCAATTAGATGAGAATCGACGCAATGCTGCATCAGCTGTCGAAACTCATGCCAAACGGATCAAAGCTCAGTATGATCGAAATGTTACACCCAATAATTTTTTGGAAGGTGACCTAGTTTTACTTTACGATCAAGCAAACAATAAGCTAGGGGCTGGAAAATTTCTACCCATGTGGCATGGTCCATATATTGTCAAGCAGAAGCTGGCAAAAGGGGCCTATGAGCTAGAATATTTTGATGGTATCTCTTTAGGTAAACCTAGGAATGGGATTTATCTAAAGTGATATTATGCTTAAACGGATAGCGTGGAGATTTCATTAGATTAGTTTTTTCTATGTTGGTGTGTTCGTAGATTAAAGATGTGTGCTTTACTTTAGTGAGTGTTTTTCATTAATAGTCCTGCTTATCTTGATTTTACTCTTGATATTGCAGATATCGATGCCTCTCCAAACATACATCGGTTTCACTGATGGTGCTTGTCGTAGTGCACGGAACATCTTTTCCGCAGCTTGGGTTATCTATTCACCCTTTGACGAGTAAGTATCTATGCACGGGATAAGCCTCGGTCAAACAACAAACAACATTGCAGAATACTGTGCAGTGATTGAATTATTATCTGAATCCATCTCATTTGGGATTCGAAGTTTGATTGTTAATTTAGATTCGGAACTCGTTGTATTACAGCTTAATCAAGTTTATGCCATTAGAAATCTAGTATTATTACGATTATTTTTTAGAGTCCTTCTCTTGGAACGAGATTTTTATTACATAGCATATCAACACATTCCAGGATAATTAAATACATTAGCAGATGAAATTGCTTCTCGAATGTTAAATAGACATTTGCATTGAATCAAACAGTAAATTTAAAAACATCTCATAAGCATGTTTTGCAAGATAACCATAGTAATAGCATAGCATAGCATAAGAGTGTGTCAAAATATACATCATCCTCGATCATAGGTTGAAAAACACCTTATGATCGGCAAAAATAATAGTATCAAAAGTCATATCCTGTTAGCCTCCTGCTCATAGCAGGTATTCACCTTTCGTGATCGACATATTTACAGGCCAAATATGTCATGCTTTACTTGCAGCAATGTTCCATATTTGCGACTGAGGCAAAGAGGGCACAAAATCCTCAGGTACAAAAGTCATTACATGTATTCTTGAGGACCATGGACCAGGCACTATTAAACATTTCTCAAGCATGGCTAACACTACTATTGACTGATCTCATTGGCCTTAGTAAGGCTGCATCCACAAAATACTATGAATGCTAAAAGGCAAGTTGCTTCAAATGAAAACTTTGAATATCCTGGACTCTGGGATGACTTGCAAAGTAGACATGTTGCAGTGCCATTGGCAGCAGGGGCACTTGCTAGTTGGGCGTCAGCGTCATCTTCTAATAGATCGAAGATTGCAGAGCTAGACAGGGATGGACATGCTAATATGACTGCTATAATGGCATCTAAGCGAACTGTGAAATGGCATGGGGCTTTGATAACTCAACTTTGGAGGACATTGAGACCCCTCATCATCTTTTATTGTTACATTACTTTACAGCTCAAGGATTGGTCGATGACCAACCACTTCTGTACGCATGTCCTCTTACATCACCTCAAGCATTGTTTAGGGCATTGACTTAATTTAATGACCTCAATTGCTTTAGCTTCTTGGATATTCATTCAATAGGTCCTTCCAAACAGGATGGTGGAAAGACTGGTTAGATTATGTTTGTCAGGATTGGACCAGCACAAGCAAGGACACCGCTGTGCACCATCCAAAGTCATATGAGCATTTGTCTACTATTTCTACTTTGCCAAAGAGGCTTGCTAGTATTGATAATTCAGATTTAGTTGTGGATGTCAAGTGTGAAGATTCTAAATGTGGAGCCCGAGCTTCATGACACATTAATGGAAGGGCGTGATGACATTTTGTTGCCACAGAATGTGTGGAGGCAGTTTCATAAATGGTATGCAGGGGTACCTACCTTACCAAGAAAAGTGATTACATCAGGTTCTTCCCAAGAGGACTTAACAGTAGAGGTTTATCCTTTGCGTCTTCGGTTGATAGTAATTCCTAAAAGAAGCCAAGCAACTCTTAAAAATAATAAGCAAAAAGGATACTGCACAAACACAGAAGGAATCAAATCCAGTTTCACCTGTGGAGGGTATAGTGGCTAGTAAAGGCAATGAAACTGTTGAGCCCATCAGTCAAAATCAGGAGAAGCCTAAGAAAACCGCACAAATAAAAGAGTCAGATTCAAAATCAGAAATGTCATCAGATGATGAGAAAGAAATTTCAACAGAGGATTTAATTCGACTTGTTTAGGAGAAAGAGGATTTATTGAAGAAAAAACACAATGAGATTAAGGTGATGCAGGAGAAGGTTCTTCGGAGTTATGCAGAAGTAGAGAATGTCATGGATAGGGCAAGGCGTGAGGTAGAAAGTACAAAAAAGTTTGCAGTACAGAGTTTTTCCAAGAGCCTCTTAGGTGTTGCTGATAACTTGTCAAGAGCATCATCTGTTGTTAAAGAAAGCTTTAGCAAGATAGACCCTTCCCAAGATTCAAGTGGAGCAACGCCACTACTGAAAGCACTTTTGGAAGGGGTGGCGATGACTGAAAAGCATCTTTCAGATGTGTTTAAAAAACATGGAGTTGAAAGGTTTGATCCAATAAATGAAGAGTTTGATCCTCATATGCACATGGCAGTATTTCAAGTTCAAGATGCTATTAAGCAGCCTGGCAGCGTGGCTGTGGTTTTGAAGTGGATTGTGAGTGAAAAAATGCAATTATTTTCTCAACCCTATTCTATATGTTTAATTCCCAAGTCATCTCTTTTCTCCTCTGTTGCATCACCTGAAGTATCGCAGAAGGATTCAAATCCAGTTTCACCTGTGGAAGACAGTTGCAATGAAGAGCTACTGGGGGCGGCTGATAAGCTTGTTGAGAGACATTACAAAATAGCAAGAAAATAAAACATGACAGGAGCACAAATCAGGAAATTCTATGTGAGAATAATTTCGTAAAGGAATGTAACAATTGTGTCCATCTGAAGGAGCAAGAGCGACTGATGAAAGTACTTGAAGAGAGGGATGCTGAGATCAGTGATTTACAACGAATTATAGTTGCATTAATACAGAAAAATGGTCTATAGCTTTGTTCCTTTGAGGACTATGCCTGAGTAGAGTTGTCAGTAAAGTCTGCATGAATATTTGAAGGTGGTCACTAAAAGAGAAAACCACTATCAAGATAAGCACGACTCTACACTACCTGCTACAGAAATGGGCAATGTCTTCGTTTGCGTTTTGGAATTTCAAACTTTCATTTTGAAGAGGAGAGTTGAGGTTGTAGCAGCATATTGCGCCGAAAGTGGAATTCTAATGTCTGCCATTTCCAGAGAATTGATGGAGATGTTCTATATCTTTTGCAAATGAAAGTGACTCAGGTCAGAGTGTACCACAACTACATGGTTGTGCTAGGATATGACTTACGAGAGGAAGGAAAGCCACACAATTTTTTGGATGATGCCATTTCTGCAATGAGATTGACCCTTTCCAAACTAGAACGTGGACTTAATGATCCTCTTGACATGGGTGATTTTGAAGTAAATGAAGCAGACTTTTCAAAGCTTTGTATTCATAAAATACCCATTGGTACTTCTTGGGATAAACTACAGAAACTTTTTCCAGAGAAATATTCTGTTGAAATCCAGGCATTCTCTCGTGTCAAGAACAAACATTGCACAACATTTGCTGTTTTCAAGACTATGAAAGATGCAGATGAAGCATTTGAAAATTTAAAGGGGGAGCTGGAAAAGGACTCATATGGGCGTCCTCAGAAACGTGTCTCATTTTGTGCAGGTGGTTCAAAGAAAGGATCAAACATTGATATCATTGTACGAAAATTGCATGTCTTAAAATATGAAGCTCCGGATTCTCATTGTCAGCAGGCTGGAGAAGACACTTTTTCCAGGTTTAAAAGGAGCAATAGCTTTTAAAGAGGTTGGTACACCCAAGACATAGCGATTTCTTGCTTGTGACAATGGGACTTATGGACCAAATTCTACAAAAAATCGTAAAGGACTGCTTGGGGTGCCATCTAACACAACGGGAGTGGATGGATTGTATTGTGTTGGAGACACTTGCTTTCCTGGTCAAGATGTCATAGTTGTGGCTTTTTCAGGAATAATGTGTGCACATCGAGTTGCTGCTGACATTGGCTTAGAGAAAAAATCGGAAATTTTGGACAGAGGTTTCCAACCAGGTGGCTTCGAGTTCGAACATTCACCTGACAAGAACAAATGATGGAACTCTAAACACTAAACTTTTTTCTTTCTATCTGATTCATATCAGGGTTTAGAAATGTTAAATTCATTTCAGAATCAGAGGAGTTTGATATTGACGACAGAAAGTACGCATGAGGGGATCCAGTGATTTGGAGGGATTGCGACAAAGAAGTGGTCACTCTGTTGAAACCTGAAATATGGTTTATATGGTGATTCATCGACGGGTCTTGTGAATACTAAGAGTTCAGTTATTTTGGCCACGGGTTATTTGACTGAATTGCGCTTGTTCCAGTAATGTTTAAATTTGTATTCACACGTATTTGGCAAATCTGTAATTTCCTGTTCCCTTATGGCCAATATGATGGCGCCAGAGTAAGGTGAGTTGGGTGATATATGTGAAGAACGACAAAGTGGTGAGGATGGAAATGGTGTACTGGTTGGATCTGGCTCAGTTTGGCGCAAATTAAATATGAAACGCACCCTTAAGTGAATCTGAGAGAGGCCATTTGAAAATGCGCTCAGAAGCAGCAACACGTCAGCAGAAATCAAAGATTTCAGTGTGGGCTTGAATCAATCATCCAGGTAGAGTGAGGATCATATCAATCTGGATGTGAAGGGGCAACTCAACTTACTGAAGGGACAGCCACTGCCACAATCTAAAAGGCTAAGATTATTTTATGGAACCACCTAGACAATACCAACAAAGGATTCCATGTGCAGTAATTACAGAGTTATGGCCATGAGGCCAGCGCACAGCTCCAAGACCACCGTTCAACCATTTTGAGGCTGCTCTCTCATACGCAGCCTTCACTTGCATAACTTCAGTTGCCAGCTGCCCCAGAACACTTGTTTTAGATATTTTATGCATTCATTACCAGCACAACTTAGCATTTAAAAACTTTATTGCTACAGATATCTTTGGGATCTATTTTGTTAGATATGTTTTTAGTGATGTTCTTTTAACTTGACACCGGCTCAAGGGCCAGCATGTAAATATTGCCTATTTAAACAACGCTGTTCGTTGTTCAAAGGGTGAGAGGTGTTTGATCGATAATCTCATTTTGAGACTTGCTGTGTACGCTCTAAGAGATTTAATAAACAGAGCTTGCTGGAACATTTGTGTTTGGACTGTCTAAATGTGGATTCGATGGTTGAAGAATATGATTACAGGATTCTTGTGCTTCTTCATGGACTAATAAGTTTTCCTTATCTCTTTTTACAGTTGCTATGTTTGCTATATCATATTTGTGTCATGATCTAAAATTACAGGAAGAAAGAATAGTTCAGATGTCACTTAGCCGTGCTTTGTCCTCAATTCCTGTTTTTTCTCTATGTTTTCCTTCTAAATTAGCCTATGAATATGAATTCCTCTTAGGCTCATATTTGCACTAGTTTCCTCCGTATATGAATATTGTTGTAGGAATTTCTTAATTGCTCCTATAGAATGTTCAGTCACATTCCCTCTGTCAGCATAATGAAAGTATCTTAGCTATCTTTCATTCCCTGACATCCATTTCATCCTCATTCAAACCTGATATTATTCCTTGTGTAGCTACCCTGCTCTGTAGTCCCTTCTTTGCCAAAGAAAGTACATCCTTCAGTCCACATCCTTGACTCCATGCCCAATGTTCTAAACCTCTTGCGCTTCGCATGCCAACACTGCCTGAATAGACATCCATCCCGCCAAAGTCAAACAAAAAACCATGTGCATAATAACTAGCCTGAAATCATTTCCTAAACAAAGCTAAATCCCAAAGAGAGAGCCCTCTCTGACTACTGGTAGGCTAGGACCGGCAGTCCAAAGCTTGGTCTGTGGTTACCTCGGCCGTATCCCTTAAGGAGCCAAGGGACAACCTGAGCGATAACATAATGGCGACTCCGCTGGGGACCTGAATCATTTTGTTCATCACTGTAGACCCCGCTTTCTGGAGAAAGTGCTCCTTTTCTTCAGAGCTTTTCATGTTTAGTTCTGATCTTTGATGGTGGACAGAGATCAGGCACTCCAAAGTAAAGGCATCCACCTGGCGACTCCACTTCATTTTCATTAAAGACTCCACTGAGGAATGAACCAATTGTACAACCAAATAGTCCATATTCCAAAGCATTATCAGTAAGACAGGATGACCGGGTTCGTGGAAGATCTTTCATTTGATAAAGCTTTAGATGTATTCAGGGAGAGTTTATCAGAATTTGAGCTTGATGAAGAATTTTTCAGATTGGTGTTGTTAAAAACAACAGGAGGCTCGCATAACCTTTTTCTTGATTTAGTTGTTGAAAGATATGAAAATGAAATTGAACTCTTGCAATCTCAAATCCAGTCATATCATTTTCGCAATCCTGAAGAATTTTTTCAAAATCTTCCTTCCCCAAGTCATGAGGAAATAGCACTACCTTCTGACTTACAGATTGAGGATAATTATGTTTCCAAGGCAAAGACTGAAGATTTAGTTGCAGGGCTTATTACCGAGGATGCAACTGTTCCATCCGACCAAGAAGGCCCAGAAGAAGCTATCCCACATGATGTTTTTATTGATCCTATAGAAGACTACATGGAACTACTGCTTAACTCAAGTTCTTTAGCATGCTTTCTCTGCGAGGACCAAATACATCAGCAGCAGCCTTTCTATACCACAATTTTGACCATGGAGGCACATGACCGAATAGTGCTTCCAAGTTCATTAACAATCAGTGAGCCCGTTCATCTCTTTTCACAGTTGCTTAAGTGGCTGCACTGGTTATTTGATTTCACCTGACAGCAAAGTAAGTGCTAGTTAGGGTAGGTAGGTAGGATTAATAAGGCAGCTGGTAAAGGGAATTTTGCAGAGAACAACATCAATTAAAAACTAAGGCATTCTAACCTGCTGTTCTTGACTTTTCGCGAGGAAAAGCCATCCCCAAGTGGAGCCACTGTTAGCCTCCTGCTCATAGTAGGTATTCACCTTTCGTGATCGACATATTTACAGGCCAAATATGTCATGCTTTGCTTGCAGCAATGTTCCATATTTGCGACTGAGGCAAAGAGGGCACAAAATCCTCAGGCACAAAAGTCATTACATGTATTCTTGAGGACCATGGACCAGGCACTATTAAACATTTCTCAAGCATGGCTAACACTACTATTGACTGATCTCATTGGCCTTAGTAAGGCTGCATCCACAAAATACTATGAATGCTAAAAGGCAAGTTGCTTCAAATGAAAACTTTGAATATCCTGGACTCTGGGATGACTTGCAGAGTAGACATGTTGCAGTGCCATTGGCAGCAGGGGCACTTGCTAGTTGGGTGTCAGCGTCATCTTCTAATAGATCGAAGATTGCAGAGCTAGACAGGGATGGACATGCTGATATGATTGCTATAATGGCAACTGAGCGAACTGTGAAATGGCTTGGGGCTTTGATAACTCAAATTCGGAGGACATTGAGACCCCTCATCATCTTTTATTGTTACATTACTTTACAGCTCAAGGATTGGTCGATGACCAACCACTTCTGTACGCATGTCCTCTTACATCACCTCAAGCATTGTTTAGGGCATCGACTTAATTTAATGACCTCAACTGCTTTAGCTTCTTGGATGTTCATTCAATAGGTCCTTCTATCACCATTCATATCTCAAACAAGATGGTGGAAAGACTGGTTAGATTATGTTTGTCAGGATTGGACCAGCACAAACGAGGACACCACTGTGCACCATCCAAAGTCATACGAGTATTTGTCTACTATTTCTACTTTGCCAAAGAGGCCTGCTAGTATTGATAATTCAGATTTAGTTGTGGATGTCAAGTGTGAAGACTCTAAATGTGGAGCCCGAGCTTCATGACACATTAATGGAAGGGCGTGATTACATTTTGTTGCCACAGAATGTGTGGAGGCAGTTTCATAAATGGTATGCAGGGGTACCTACCTTACCAAGAAAAGTGATTACATCAGGTTCTTCCCAAGAGGACTTAACAGTAGAGGTTTATCCTTTGCATCTTCGGTTGATAGTAATTCCTAAAAGAAGCCAAGCAACTCTTAAAAATAATAAGCAAAAAGGATACTGCACAAACACAGAAGGAATCAAATCCAGTTTCACCTGTGGAGGGTACAGTGGCTATTAAAGGCAATGAAACTGTTGAGCCCATCAGTGAAAATCAGGAGAAGCCTAAGAAAACCGCACAAATAAAAGAGTCAGATTCAAAATCAGAAATGTCATCAGATGATGAGAAAGAAATTTCAACAGAGGATTTAATTCGACTTGTTCAGGAGAAAGAGGATTTATTGAAGAAAAAACACAATGAGATTAAGGTGATGCAGGAGAAGGTTCTTCGGAGTTATGCAGAAGTAGAGAATGTCATGGATAGGGCAAGGTGTGAGGCAGAAAGTACAAAAAAGTTTGCAGTACAGAGTTTTGCCAAGAGCCTCTTAGGTGTTGCTGATAACTTGTCAAGAGCATCATCTATTGTTAAAGAAAGCTTTAGCAAGATAGACCCTTCCCAAAATTCAAGTGGAGCAGCGCCACTACTGAAAAAACTTTTGAAAGGGGTGGCGATGACTGAAAAGCATCTTTCAGATGTGTTTAAAAAACACGGAGTTGAAAGGTTTGATCCAATAAATGAAGAGTTTGATCCTCATATGCACATGGCAGTATTTCAAGTTCAAGATGCTAGTAAGCAGCCTGGCAGCGTGGCTGTGGTTTTGAAGTGGATTGTGAGTGAAAAAATGCAATTATTTTCTCAACCCTATTCTATATGTTTAATTCCCAAGTCATCTCTTTTCTCCTCTGTTGCATCACCTGAAGTATCGCAGAAGGATTCAAATCCAGTTTCACCTGTGGAAGACAGTTGCAATGAAGAGCTACTGGGGGCGGCTGATAAGCTTGTTGAGAGACATTACAAAATAGCAAGAAAATAAAACATGACAGGAGCACAAATCAAGAAATTCTATGTGAGAATAATTTCGTAAAGGAATGTAACAATTGTGTCCATCTGAAGGAGCAAGAGCGACTGATGAAAGTACTTGAAGAGAGGGATGCTGAGATCAGTGATTTACAACGAATTATAGTTGCATTAATACGGAAAAGTGGTCTATAGCTTTGTTCCTTTGAGGACTATGCCTGAGTAGAGTTGTCAGTAAAGTCTGCATGAATATTTGAAGGTGGTCACTAAAAGAGAAAACCACTATCAAGATAAGCACGACTCTACACTACCTGCTACAGAAATGGGCAATGTCTTCGTTTGCGTTTTGGAATTTCAAACTTTCATTTTGAAGAGGAGAGTTGAGGTTGTAGCAGCATATTGCGCCGAAAGTGGAATTCTAATGTCTGCCATTTCCAGAGAATTGATGGAGATGTTCTATATCTTTTGCAAATGAAAGTGACTCAGGTCAGAGTGTACCACAACTACATGGTTGTGCTAGGATATGACTTACGAGAGGAAGGAAAGCCACACAATTGTTTGGATGATGCCATTGCTGCAATGAGATTGACCCTTTCCAAACTAGAACGTGGACTTAATGATCCTCTTGACATGGGTGATTTTGAAGTAAATGAAGCAGACTTTTCAAAGCTTTGTATTCATAAAATACCCATTGGTACTTCTTGGGATAAACTACAGAAACTTTTTCCAGAGAAATATTCTGTTGAAATCCAGGCATTCTCTCGTGTCAAGAACAAACATTGCACAACATTTGCTGTTTTCAAGACTATGAAAGATGCAGATGAAGCATTTGAAAATTTAAAGGGGGAGCTGGAAAAGGACTCATATGGGCGTCCTCAGAAACGTGTCTCATTTTGTGCAGGTGGTTCAAAGAAAGGATCAAACATTGATATCATTGTACGAAAATTGCATGTCTTAAAATATGAAGCTCCGGATTCTCATTGTCAGCAGGCTGGAGAAGACACTTTTTCCAGGTTTAAAAGGAGCAATAGCTTTTAAAGAGGTTGGTACACCCAAGACACATAGCGATTTCTTGCTCGTGACAATGGGAATTATGGACCAAATTCCACAAAAAATCCTAAAGGACTGCTTGGGGTGCCATTTAACACAACGGGAGTGGATGGATTGTATTGCGTTGGAGACACTTGCTTTCCTGGTCAAGATGTCATAGCTATGGCTTTCTCAGGAATAATGTGTGCACATCGTGTTGCTGCTGACAATGGCTTAGAGAAAAAATCGGAAATTTTGGACAGAGGTTTCCAACCAGGTGGCTTCGAGTTCGAACATTCGCCTGACAAGAACAAATGATGGAACTCTAAACACTAAACTTTTTTCTTTCTATCTGATTTGTATCAGGCTTTAGAAATGTTAAATTCATTTCAGAGTTAGAGGAGCTTGATATTGACGACAGAAAGTACGCATGAGGGGATCCAGTGATTTGGAGGGATTGTGACAAAGAAGTGGTCACTCTGTTGAAACCTGAAATATGGTTTATATGGTGATTCATCGGTGGGTCTTGTGAATACTAAGAGTTCAGTTATTTTGGCCACAGGTTATTTGATTGAATTGCGCTTGTTCCAGTAATGTTTAAATTTGTATTCACACGTATTTGGCAAATCTGTAATTTCCTGTTCCCTTATGGCCAATATGATGGCGCCAGGGCAAGGTGAGTTGGGTGATATATGTGAAGAACGACAAAGTGGTGAGGATGGCAATGGTGTACTGGTTGGATCTGGCTCAGTTTGGCGCAAATTAAATATGCAACGCACCCTTAAGTGAATTTGAGAGAGGCCATTTGAAAATGCGCTCAGAAGCAGCAGCACGTCAACAGAAATCGAAGATTTCAGTGTGGGTTTGAATCAATCATCCACACAGAGTGAGGATCATATCAATCTGGATGTGAAGGGGCAACTCAACTTACTGAAGGGACAGCCACCGCCACAATCTAAAAGGATAAGATTATTTTATGGAACCGCCTAAACAATACTGACAAAGGATTCCATGTGCAGTAATTACAGAGTTATGACCATGAGGCCAGCGCACAGCTCCAGGACCACCGTTCAATCATTTTGAGGCTGCTCTCTCATACGCATCCTTCACTTGCATAACTTCAGTTGCCAGCTGCCCCAGAACACCTGTTTTAGATATTTTATGCATTCATTACCAGCACAACTTAGCATTTAAAAACTTTATTGCTACAGATATCTTTGGGATTTGTTTTGTTAGATATGTTTTTAGTGATGTTCTTTTAACTTGACAGCGGCTCAAGGGCCAGCATGTAAATATTGCCTATTTAAACAACGCTGTTCGTTGTTCAAAGTGTGAGATGTGTTTGATCGATAATCTCATTTTGAGACTTGCTGTGTACGCTCTAAGAGATTTAATAAACAGAGCTTGCTGGAACATTTGTGTTTGAACTGTCTAAATGTGGATTCGATGGCTGAAGAATAAGATTACAGAATTCTCATGCTTCTTCATGGACTAATAAGTTTTCCTCATCTCTTTCTACAGTTGCTATGTTTGCTATATCATATCTGTGTCATGATCTAAACTTGTAGGAAGAAAGAATAGTTCAGATATCACTTAGCCGTGCTCTGTCCTCAATTCCTGTTTTTTCTCTATGTTTTCCTTCTAAATTAGCTTATGAATATGAATTCCTCTTAGGCTCATATTTGCGCTAGTTTCCTCCGTATATGAATATTGTTGTAGGAATTTCTTAATTGCTCCTATAGAATGTTCAGTCACGTTCCCTCTGTTAGCATAAATGAAAATTACTTAGCTGTCTTTCATTCCCTGACATCCGTTTCATTCTCATTCAAACCTGATATTAGTCCTTGTTTAGCTACCCTGCTCTGTAGTCCCTTCTTTGCCAAAGAAAACACTTCCTTCAGTCCACATCTTTGACTCCATGCCCAATGTTCTAAACCTCTTACGCTTCGCATGCCAACTCTGCCTGAATAGATCATCCATCCCACCAAACTCAAATAAAAACCCATGTGCATAATAACTAGCCTGAAATCATTTCCTAAACAAAGCTAAATCCCAAAGAGAGAGCCCTCTCTGACTGCTGGTAGGCTAGGACCGACAGTCCAAAGCTTGGTCTGTGGTTACCTCGGCCGTATCCCTTAAGGAGCCAAGGGACAACCTGAGTGTTAACACATCCTCTCACTGGTGATGATCCCGATAAGACACTACTACTTGGGCCACCCTACAAAGGAACCTCCTAAAAGGTCCTGGGACCCCAATCACATAGCGCTAAAGCCGAAGTGGAATGTCATCTATGCTGGTCTCTGGAATATCTGCAGTCAAGCGCTCTAGATGGCTCTCCAACTCAGCCAAAGTCTCTGCTGTCTGGTCCTGTGGGGCCAGTGCTGCGGCAGCTGGTTGTCTCCGATCATAGGGCTGGAGAGCGGCTAGTTGCCATGGACCCACATCTGCATTTAAAAACTTTTACTATTAGTTTTGGGACGATTGTTAAAAATACAAAAACATACATATAAAATTAAAATGTTGAAAAACAATTTTTACCTCTGTCATCCCATTTCTCTCCTGGTGGAAGAGTCATGTCGGGATTGCTGCGATAATCCATTCCAGTGTATGGAAAATACTGAATAATAAAAATTTGGTTCTCTAACCAATGAAAGTACTCTGGGGTGAATCGAACGATCTCAGAACCCTCATCTGGATGACGGGCCATAACTGCAACCCATCGCATAACCCGAGGATCTTGGGGAAGTCCAGCCTCAACTGTGAGCTGCTATGGAACCAACATTGGTACCCTCTCTAAGGTAAAGCTGAAACCTAAGTAACCATAACCAAAGTTCTTTAGCTGCCCTTGCTTCGCCCTAGTCAATTGGCCCTTCACATTGGCCAATACAGCATTGCACCAGTTGAAAATGGTGCCTCAGAAGCAGTCCACTGCAATGCGCATCTGGGAGCCTGTAGCTAGATGCAGTGCTGTGCTCTCGTAGAGTATGGTAATAGTAAAAGCAATGACATTCAGTTCAGGGCGGGAGATGGTTTTCACATCTATCCGTTTGTTCGGATCCTGGTTGTTACAAAATTGTGGTCGGAGACTAGCGACAGATTGGCCACCTGGCCTAGATCCGAAAAGAGATAATTGCTCGCCTCTCTTGGGCAAGCCAGTCAAAAAATACACATCAGCCGACTCGATTTCGAGCTGGTTTACGCCAATAATGAAGCAATGGTCCTAAATGCTCCACCTGTTTACCAAACACTACAAAAAGTCTACCTGTGCCCTCATGCCAGGTATGGTCCAAAATTTGAAAATCCCACATGCTCTCAATGCCTATAATGAAGGCAGATGGAGAAATGCAGCCTGATCCACGTCCTCATGCTCTCTTTCCCGCCAAACAAGCATATTATGTACCTACAATGCAAAATAAGTGGATTAGAAATTTCATTCCAAAATTCTATGGGTCAAAAATGGAAAACCTAGGGTTGAAAATCCGCATTCCGCGGGGTTCGCACCTATCCCTTTAGAGACAGTGCGTAGGTGCACACTTCTCCTTAAGGCGAGGTGTGGCACCCTGACTTTTCTCTGTGTATAGAAAAGTCGGGGTGCGGAGGTGCCACATAGTGCCCCTGCACAACCACTGCGAGTGATTTTTTGCCCTAAATTTCCTCCAAAAATCAAAATCTAAACCCTCAAACGAAATTTCAAATGGATGAAATGCAAGTCAGGGACATTGTGGATTACCTGGAGAAGACGGTTCTGAATTCCAGCGGTCAGATTTTGCGCAATCTCCACGGGAAAACAGTAAAAATGAACTTGTAAAAGCCCTTTTTATAAGATTTTTTGAATAAATAAATTAAAATTTATTTATTTTTTACTTTGAAAAGGTCATTTTGGTGCATTTTTATTATTTTTAAGCAGATATGAGTAATGTTTGCAGTTTTTGTGCAGAATACTGGGGTTTCAGGTGAAATTGATCGTTTTTAACAAAAAACACATAAGAGTCCTCTTTAAGCTCTTTTCCAACTCGTAAAAAATGAAAAGATTGCTGAGTGTTTCTTTGTATACTCGTTAAAACGGAATTACAAAGACGGTCCTTTACATCTTTTTCTGACCGTACAAACATGAAAAGATTGCCGGACTTTTGTCGTTTCAAGTTCAATATTGGTAATAAAACGACGTGTTTCCGATCACTTTTTTACTTTTTTTAGATTGAAGGCACTAATCATGAAAAGTACTCCTTGGTCGTAATGATCAAGCGGTTCTCTCAAGTATTATTTTATACTTTTTCGGGCTTGGGAGACATAAATTTACGAAAAAGGACAACCGTGGAGTTTTCTTAAGTTTTTCTTTTGACTCCCTAAAATTGAAAAACACTGAGTTTCTCCTATACTGGACTCGTTAAAATTTCACAGTAAAGGACCTGTTCAATTACAAACAGAAACATACCACTCCTTCTTAGGGTTCGAATCTAAACTAAGTTGGACTCATCCAAAGGATGAGCTTATAACCAAGCAAATGTTATCCTCCTCAAGCTTGTCAAAAATAAAGAGGTACTTGCCAGAAATGGTGGGGGAAAATGAGAAAAATAAACCTGATTGTTGTACTCTGTGTTTGAAAAAACTTTCCATCACTCTTGAATATGACACTTTTATCCACCTGGGTTGGGAAATCCTTTACCTAACAGTTAATCAAACCACTTTGAAAGTTTTCAACCGGTTTTCGGGTATTAATTTTGGGTCAACTGTCACCAAGCCATCTGCTGTGTCATTACGTGTTCAAGAGGTCTGTGCAAATAAACCATTCACCTGCAAAATATTTGTCATAGATCATTGACCATCCCTGAGTTAGTTCTTGCTAGATATATTTCTTCAGACTTGATCTATGATTTCGTGTTATGGGCTTGCCCATGACGGATCGATTTCTATCGACTCCAACTCATTATCTAGAAAGATGATCTAGAAATCTTCAGTACCTTGGAATCTGCATGCCTCAATGGCAAGTTTCTCGCCTTTGATGACAGGTTGCATCATTGACCTTCGATCAACGGATTCCGTGACATGTTCGACATCAAATCATTCATTCACATCTCATGGATTGTACTGGGTACTTTGAGGGCCATTGACATTACTGGTGGTTCCTCTCACACTTGTTAACAGTTTACATCATTGACTAGTAATCAAGTGGTTTCTCCCATGTTCGACTTTGACACATTCAT
>APFE031638258.1:40935-55324 GCA_000404065.3 Pinus taeda
GTCACCATGACTTTCTACAGTTTGTGTGATTCCATCAATACTCATACATACCTCCTTTGCAAGTCTTAAACCTCAACTCTTCATGTCAAGCCTTGAAAATGGGAGAAAGACCTTAAAAATGTCTCAAATCCTGGTTTCGCACTTTCTCCTAGCATTGCCTGCGGTGCCACACCTAATGGTCATGTTTCCTGCGAACTTGACCGCCTTGTATATTGAGTGATGGGTGCGAACCCCTGTAAAAGTTAAAAAGACGTGAGTTCATTCTTATAAACTCATCCTGGGTCACTTCTAGACACTTCTAGAAGGAATATTACGCTGGCAAGTCTGCTCCACCTTGGTTCATCAATTCCATAACTAAGGGAGCTAACTCCATGATATGAGGTGCTTATCCCATTGAAGGAGGAACTTATCCCTTCAATGGTGGACCTGCAACTTCTTCCATTTGCACTATAAATTCATGCATTGGGCTGGTTGTAGGGGAGCTTGAAAGCTGAAGATTCTTGAGGGTAAATGCTGCTGAAAACTAGGCTTCCTTTTTGAGCTTGTGAGAGGAGAGATCACATACCTTTCATGTCATTTGGGAAGTGAGTGAGGCTTGTCAAAGTAGAGGAGACCCCTGCTGGACCCTGGAAAGGACTTGGGCAACATCAAGGCAAAGGTTGTAAAGTTCTTTTATTCATTAAGTTAATACAATCAAGTTTATTTTTCTCAATGAACTGTCTCTAATGGTTTGTTTTATGAGCTCCTTGATCTTCATAATGAACATGTTTTGTTATACGCAGGTATGCTTTGACGTGTCCTTGTTTGTGTATGCAGGTTATTGAACGAGAACTGCTTGAAGCTGTTGGGATAAAACTGCCTCAAACAAGTGTTGGACCAAGGTAGGGTCTTTTACACTTCTTAGTATTCATTAATGAATTGAAACATGTTTAGAGAGAAATAGGTTTGCTTGTTCTCTTTGTTGCTAGATATCATTAGATACTAGGGAGATCGGTCTTGTCCGCAAGAACGATTTATCCGGCCAACACTATGTTATGTCTTTTCTACTGCATATCGAACCCTGAGGTTTGGATCTGCAACTGCAGTATCTAATCTATTGTTTCGTCAAAGATATAGACTGAAAAATCAGGATAACAGTCAAAGTATACTGGGCCATGTGACAGAGGGGCGACTACACCTCCGATCAAGGAATCAGTATACTTATTGTGGGTAAGATCACAGACTGTGGCCAACACAAAAGTATTTAACCCTTGATGAGTCAAAGGGTTGATCCCAATTTTGATGCATCCCAAATGTAGATATATTGTTTTCAATCTCTTAGCCTCGGCCTGTAAAGCTTTTGGATCCAATAGAGGGATAGACTGGATATTGTCAGAGTTTTCCTGGGTTTGACTTATAGACTCTTTAATACTAATTCTGTTGGCAGCTTTTAAATGAAATATAGATAAATCATCATAAACTTCAGAAGCAGAGATACTAGGTAATTGCCAGCGAGCAGAGGGCCGCGGCTCTTCATATTCAAGTTCTGCTTGATTTAAGACTTTACTAGAACTTGATGCAAACATGTCCCTAAGAGGGTTATCTTCTGTGGATGGCTCTCTGTCTTCTAATTCCCGGAAGGAAACAGACTTCTTGAATGAATCCATTTCTAATATGGGTAATAGTTTAGAATACCAACCTCTTGAACCAGACGTTACTCAATTCCAGTGTACCCTGATCCAAATTTGTACTTTTGTTGGCTAATAAATATGCTAATAAATATGTTGACAAATTCAATTGGCGGAGAATATGAAAGAGTTATATTTTGTCAAATTTTTGAAACTAGATGATGATCTTTTGCAATAGAGGAGAAAAATTGTTGTTTTGGGATCTTTTTAATTTCTGAACTTGCCCAATTATAATTCAAGAATCCCCAAATACCATTAGATTTGGAATTTTATTTTCTATCGCAAGGTAATCCTTTCCAAAGAGCCAAAACCCTCCTACCACCCTTATTTTTAAATTTTGTTTTTAAAAATATTATTATTATTATTATTATTATTATTTTAATGTACTCTATCTGTCTATATATAGCTTTCCCCCCACCTTTTTCTTTAAATTTAAAATTTAAAAATAGCTTTTTCAATATTTTTTGGAAGAAAAAGATCTCTCTATATATAGCTATATAGCTTTAATGAGTCTAATGTTTAAGAGTATGTATTTCCTCCTAAGAGGTCCTAGGTTGACTTAAGCAGTCAAATCGTTGTGTGAAGTTAGGTCCCTTGTCCCTAAAACAAGAGGGTTCCATACACCAATATGGTGTTTGGCTTGGCCATGACTTTAAAATTGGATTTACCTTTTTCCTTCAATTTTTTTAAATGTAAACTATTTTAAAAAATAATTAATAATTAAACAAAAGTCATGTAATGCCACTTTTAGATTTTAGTCAACTTGTTTTTTTGATGGTCCCAATGATTTAGGTTTTAATGTCAATTAATTGGTATTTTAACCCCATAAATAAAATAAAATAAAATAAAATTTAGACAACTTTGAATAAGACTTAAAAACTAGCACTTCAAAAAATATTAAAAAGGTCGACAAATTTTAAGTGCTGATATTTAGGGTTTTTGTAATCATGATATCTAGTATTTAATGTCATGGGTGAAAAATGTTTGATTTTTAACCTTGAAAGGAAAAGTGGGTGATGTTGCATCACCACTTTTTCATTTCAACATATCTTTTCATGTCTTTCGTAGTCATGATATTTGGTATTTAATGACATGATTGAAAAATGTTTGAATTTTAAGTTTGAAAAAAAAGAGAGATGATGTTGCATCATCACTTTTGCATTTCAATGTGTTTTTTCTTCTATTTCGTAGTCATGATATTTTGTCTTTAATGCCATGATTGAGAAATATTTGAAGTTTTAACTTTGAAAAAAAGAGAGAGGTGATGTTGCATCACCACTTTTGCATTTTAGTGTGATTTTCCATGTCTTTCATAATCATGATATTTGGATTTTAATGTCAAGGTTAAAAAATTTGGAATTTTAACCCTGAAATGAAAAAATGGTGATGTTGCATCACTAATTTTCAAAATCAACATGAAAATCATGATTTGATGCAACCTCCTAATAATTGAGAACTCAGTAAAGTTCTGGTTAAGTTGGTATTATTGCTCAACATCAAAGGCATTGACCATGTCAATTTTGATGGCCATGCCTTTGTCCCCATTGCTTTTGCTAGAATGGATGGCCTCTTGGACAAGTTTAAAATTGTTTATGATTTTCCTATTTTCCATGAAGCCCCCTTGATTTCCTGAAATTAGCTTGGGAAACATGAACTTTAATCAATCGAAAATTATTTTAAATATGATTTTATATGATACATTGCATACCGAAATGGGTGCGAAGAGAGAAAATGAGGAAGAAGGGGAGTCTTTTAGTATTAAAGCTATGAAAATGGTATTGATTGCTCCTACTATCCTATGGTACTTGTGAACATACTTGATCATTCTGACAAGGCCAAATTTGATTGTTTTCTATATGGATCTATAGAAATGAGTTGAGAAGCCATCTAGTCTCATATTCTCAGAGCCTTTTAAGGGCTCAATGCCTATAGTTCTTCCATGATTTCCTATTACTTTATTTCTTCATCTAGTTTGTTATTTTTCTCTTTGGATACCATTAGAGGAATATGATTTGGCATTTCAACCTCCTCCAATGGGTTTGCCTCTAGAGACTTGTTAAAGTGAGATATCACTTCTCCATTGATTTTCTCAAAGTTGTTGAATTGTTCTCAAGCCTATTTATGAGATAAAGACGTGTTGCGGGCTCCTCCTTATATCTATAATTTTGGACATGAGCTTCTAAGTTGCTTCATTTTCCTGAAGTGGTATTTGATATTCTATAAGGCTTATTTCTCATCCATTAATAGTTTCTTAGTGACATTGCCCCTTTATATATCTTCTTGGATAGGTTCCAACTTCAACATATTGTCTTTTAATTATTTATCAAAGGAAAGGAAGTGTTGTTTGGCCCATTCCTTTAGTGCTATTTTGGTGGGTTCAATATTTTACTCTTAGATAAAATTCGGAGACCCTAAGATCTACTTGATCCAAGTTAGAAATATGATATCTATTGGGTCCTTCCTTTTTGAAGGAATAAAAGTTGTGAAGGACATTTTGGATGGAGTTGTTGGAAGTGGAGCACAAGAAAATCAAAGCAGTAGCAGAATATTTGTTTTGGGACTTGCGCATCGGAAAGTAAGGGTGCACAATGAAAAAGATGGAACCAATTTTGATACAGTCAATAGGAAACCAAGTTAATGGCTCGAGGTTTTGGAAGACCATGGATTAAGTGAGCAAGGGATCAAAGACTAGATCAAGTGAACATGGGCTATAAAAGAAGACGCAAAGCAACGAGAAACAAGTTTAGAGGGATTTGCAAAAGTTTAGGTGACCTTGCAAAGTTTAGATCTAAGCTTTGTGAAAGAAAGATTTCTTGCACATAGATATGGTTATGGAGAGCGGCTGGTCGCCATGGACCCACATCTACATTTAAAAACTTTTACTATTAGTTTTAGGACGATTGTTAAAAATACAAAAACATACATATAAAATTAAAATGTTGAAAAACAATTTTTACCTCTGTCATCCCCTCCTGGTGGAAGAGTCATGTCGGGATCACCGCGATAATCCATTCCAGAGTATGGAAAATCCTGAATAATAAAAAGTTAGTTCTCTAACCAACGAAAGTACTCTGGGGTGAATCAAACGATCTCAGAACCCTCATCTGGATGACGGGCCATAACTACAACCCATCGCATAACCCGAGGATCTTGGGGAAGTCCAGCCTCAACTGTGAGCTGCTGTGGAACTAGCATTGGTACCCTCTCTAAGGCAAAGCTGACAACTAAGTAACCATAACCAAAGTTCTTTAGCTGCCCTTGCTTCGCCCTAGTCAATTGGCCCTTCACATTGGCCAATATAGCATCGCACCAGTTGAAAATGGTGCGTCAGAAGCAGTCAACTGCCATGCGCATCTGGGAGCCTGTAGCTAGATGCAGTGCTGTGCTCCCGTAGAGTCTGGTAACAGTAAAAGTAATGACCTTCAGTTCAGGGCGGGAGATGGTTTTCACATCTATCCGTTTGTCCGGATCCTAGTTGTTACAAAACTCTGGTCGGAGACTAGAGACAGATTGGCCACCTGGCCTAGATCCGAAAAGAGATAATTGCTCACCTCTCTTGGGAAAGCCAATCAAAAAATACACGTCGTCCGACTCGATTTCGAGCCGGTTGCCACCAATAATGAAGCACTGGTCCTGAATGCTCCACCTGTTTACCAACCACTACAAAATGTCTACTTGTGCCCTCATGCCAGGTATGGTCCAAAATTTGAAAAGCCCACATGATCTCAATGCCTATAATGAAGGCGGATGGAGCAATGCAGCCTGATCCACGTCCTCATGCTCTCTTTCCCGCCAAACAAGCATATTATGTACCTACAATGCAAAATAGGTGGATTAGAAATTTTATTCCAAACTTCTATGGGTCAAAAATGGAAAACCTAGGGTTCAAAATCCGCATTCCGCGGGGTTCGCACCTATCCATTTAGAGACAGTGCGTAGGTGCGCACTTCTCCTTAAGGCGAGGTGCGGCACCCCAATTTTTCTCTGTGTACAGAAAAGTCGAGGTGCGCAGGTGCCACATAGTGCCCTTGCACAACCACCGCGAGTGAGTTTTTTCCCTAAATTTCCTCCAAAAATCAAAATCTAAACCCTATAACGAAATTTCAAACAGATGAAATGCAAGTCAAGGACATTGTGGATTACCTGGAGAAGACGGTTCTGAATTCCAGCGGTCAGATTTTGCGCAATCTTCACGGGAAGTTTTTTACCAAAAGCTCTTACTTTTTACTCCAAAGGTAAAACGGTAAAAGTGAACTTGTAAAAGCCCTTTTTATAAGATTTTTTGAATAAATAAATTAAAATTTATTTATTTTTTACTTTGAAAAGGTCATTTTGGTGCATTTTTTATTATTTTTAAGTAGATATGAGTAATGTTTGCAGTTTTTGTGCAGAATTCTGGGGTTTTAGGTGAAATTGATCGTTTTAAAAAAAAAACACATAAGAGTCCTCTTTAAGCTCTTTTCCGACTCGTAAAAAATGAAAATATTGCTGAGTGTTTCTTTGTATACTTGTTAAAACGGAATTACAAAGACGGTCCTTTACATCTCTTTTCTGACTGTACAAACATGAAAAGATTGCCAGACTTTTGTCGTTTCAAGTTCAATATTGGTAATAAAACGACGTGTTTCCGATCACCTTTTTACTTTTTTCAGATTGAAGGCACTAATTATGAAAATTACTCCTTGGTCGTAATGATCAAGCGGTTCTCTCAATTATTATTTTATACTTTTTCGGGTTTGGGAGACACAAATTTACGAAAAAGGACAACCGTGGAGTTTTCTTAAGTTT
This sequence comes from Pinus taeda, assembly GCA_000404065.3. Taxonomy (NCBI): domain Eukaryota; kingdom Viridiplantae; phylum Streptophyta; class Pinopsida; order Pinales; family Pinaceae; genus Pinus; species Pinus taeda. The sequence goes on from APFE031638258.1 coordinate 47,391, forward strand.
TTCTTTTGACTCCCTAAAATTGAAAAACACCGAGTTCTCCTATAGTGGACTCGTTAAAATTTCACAATAAAGGACCTGTTCAATTACAAACAGGAACAGACCACTCCTTCTTAGGGTTCGAATCTAAACTAAGTTGGACTCATCCGAAGGATGATCTTATAACCAAGAAAATGTTATCCTCCTCAAGCTTGTCAGAAATAAAGAGGTACTTGCCAGAAATGGTGGGGGAAAATGAGAAAAATGAACCTGTTTGTTGTACTCTGTGTTTGAAAAAACTTTCCATCACTCTTGAACACGGTACTTTTATCCACCTAGGTTGGGAAATACTTTACCTAACAGTTAATCAAACCACTTTGAAAGTCTTCAACCAGTTTCCGGGTATTAACTTTGGGTCAACTGTCACCAAACCATCTGTTATGTCGTTACGTGTTCAAGAGGTCTATGCAAATAAGCCATTCACTTGCAAAATATTTGTCATCCATCATTGACCATCCCTGAGTTAATTCTTGCTAGATATATTTCTTCAGACTTGATCTATGATTTCGTGTTATGGAATTGCCCATGACGGATCGCTTTCTATCGACTCCAACTCATTATCTAGAAAGATGATCTAGAAATCCTCAGTACCTTGGAATCTGCATGCCTCAATGGCAGGTTTCTTGCCTTTGACAACAGGTTGCATCATTGACCTTCGATCAATGGATTCCATGACATGTTCGACATCGACTCATTCATTCACATCTCATGGATTGTACTGGGTACTTTGAGGGCCATTAACATTACTGGTGGTTCCTCTCACACTTGTTAACAGTTTACATCATTGACTGGTAATCAAGTGGTTTCTCCCATGTTCGACTTTGACACATTCATTCACATGGGTAGAATCATACTAGTTCGGAAAGTAGAAATGAAGACCCTGGATCTAGTTTCCACCATCCAGGCTGCGAGGAATTTTGTTATCATTATATAGTGGACTATTCATAAACAGATGGCTGCGTCCATACTGTGTCCATGTGTTCCTACTTCTGATGTAATACAAAATCATTCTTGTATCAGAGCAGTTTTTAGATAGTTCTTGGTCAGTTTTGATCTGAGTATGGGAATGCCTACCTCAGCGATGATATGTTCACATATATATATTTTGCATTGAATGTTTTTTACAGGTTCGACCGGGGTATCCACAGGAAAATCCTTGAAATGATAAAGTCCTTCACTCTTCTTAGATGACCAAAAACCATCCTCATCTACTACAGACTTCGCACTTTAGGGGGCAATCTGTTACACAAAAAATTGTCACCATGACTTTCTATAGTTTGTGTGAGTCCATCAATACTCATACATACCTCCTTTGCAAGTCTTAAACCTTAGCTCTTCATGTCAAGCCTTGAAAATGGGAGAAAGACCTTAAAAATATCTCAAATCCTGGTTTCGCACTTTCTCCTAGCATTGCCTGTGGTGCCGCACCTAATGGTCATGTTTCCTGCGAACCTGACCACTATGTATATTGAGTAATGGGTGCAAACCCCTGTAAAAGTTAAAAAGGCGTGAGTTCATTCTTAAAAACTCATCTTGGGTCACTTCTAGACATTTCTAGAAGGAATATTACGCTGGCAAGTCTGCTCCACCTTGGTTCATCCATTCCATAACTAAGGGAGCTAACTCCATGATATGAGGTGCTTATCCCATTGAAGGAGGAACTTATCCCTTCAATGGTGGACCTGCAACTTCTTCCATTTGCACTATAAATTCATGCATTGGGCTGGTTGTAGGGGAGCTTGAAAGCTGAAGATTCTTGAGGGTAAATGCTGCTGAAAACTAGGCTTCCTTTTTGAGCTTGTGAGAGGAGAGATCACATACCTTTCATGTCATTTTAGAAGTGAGTGAGGCTTGTCAAAGTAGAGGACACTCCTGCTGGACCCTAGAAATAACTTGTGCAACATCAAGGCAAAGGTTGTAAGGTTCTTTTATTCATAAAGTTAATACAATCAAGTTTTTTTTTCTCAATGAACTGTCTCTAATGGTTTGTTTTATGAGCTCCTTGATCTTCATAATGAACATGTTTTATTATACGCAGGTATGCTTTGATGTGTCCTTGTTTGTGTATGCAGGTTATTAAACGAGAACTGCTTGAAGCTATTGGGATAAAACTGCCTCAAACAAGCGTTGGGCCGAGGTAGTGTCTATTACACTTCTTAGTATTCATTAATGAATTGAAACATGTTTAGAGAAAAATAGGTTTGCTTGTGCTCTTTGTTGCTAGATATCATTAGATACTAGGGAGATCGGTCTTGTCCGCAAGAACGATTTATCCAGCCAATACATATTCTAGGAAGTTGTTAGGATTTGGTGAGAGTTAGATGACAACTAAAGAAATTAGAAGATAGTAGGTGGTTGGAAGTAGGAAAAGGTTGAGGTTAGGTAGCTAAGTCATTCAATGGGTGCTATATAGTAAGGTTGCTAGATAATCATCTTTCAGGCCACATATCATGCACGTTGTAACTACTAGAAGGGAAAGGGGAAGAGGAGGAGTGAAGCTTTGTGGACACATGATAGAAATATTACCAATACTAGAGGTTTGAGGCTACATTTAAAATGTCAGTGGATAGAAGCAGAGTGAGAAGAGGGGAAACATAGTATGAGAAGCATGCCCACAGAGGGAACTCCTATCTAGAAAATAGAGTAGCAGGCTTTACTGCAAGATACAAAGAGCAAGTCCAAATGAATATACAAGAATAATTAGTGAGGTTGGAGGGCAAAGCCTCATCTAAATGAACTTCCCTCTCAAATTATGAGGTGATGGAGGAGTGTTCAAAATGGATTCCTGACACATGACATACATGTGGTAGATCTAACTAGCACAAGGGAACAATAACATTATATTGGAAATTAAAGTTCCTCTTAGGATGCACGTTACCAAACAGTTCGGAGTCTAGGAGGGATATGCTACAATCATTGAACCATGTGCTTGTACACATGAAGCACTAGGATTGCATGTTGGAGAATATATATCACAAGTTGGAAAGGATTGAACAATGTCCCAACATCCCTCCAATAGTAATGAGACTAGTCACTCAGCAAACATACCTTATCCCAATTGTAGGATCCGACTAATGATGGATGTTTATGGTTTTCCTTTTGCATATGATTATGTATTTGGCCAAATATGTCAGAATTCTAGCATAAACTTATTTGAACCTAATTATGTAAATATTTAGTTGTCACCTTTGTGCGTTACACAGGTACAATTTTAACTATAGTCTCGTATCCTTGTGAAAAACATATATAAATTATGAAAAAAATTATATTTTGTAATGATTATAAGTATGAATTAAATTTATTTTATTTTAATAAAATATGCATTTATAATTTTTTATTAATTTTTTTTTTAATTTATTAATAAAATTGAATTCATATTCTTTTAATTTTTTTAAACTACATTATATTTTAATTTAATAATTTATATACATTTTCAAAACTTATTAATTAATTAATTATAAATTTATATAATTTAAACAAAAATCACAATATAATCTCTAATGAAGTCCTTCGGTGATTGAAATTCAAATTCCCGACTTTAATCTGTAAATCATATCTCACCTTTGAAAACAATAAATAAATAAAAAACAAATAAAACAGGTCTGTTATAACAAGCGACAAGTATTCTCCACTCAATATATAGGACTATAATGAAGAGCTTCAAGTATATTTTAAAGTTGTTTTATAAATTAATTAGCAAAAGATAAAATATATAAAAATATAATGAAGGGTTTGGAGTAGAATTTAGTTTGTTTTTGTCTGAAGTTAAGAGCTAAATTTCTTTTTGTCTGTTGCAGCGAAGAGACATGTAAGCGATGCAGTGGCGTGGAAGCCTCCAGCTTTATTTCCAAGCAGAGGCGAATGAATTAGATGGGCAAACAACGAGCGCGAATGTTCGGTACTGGGAAGATGGAACGTCTGGTAGAGACCGGAGATGGGATGATGATGCAGACAGGACTGCCACCAAATTCCACAAGAACAATTTCATTGTATATCAGTTTTTATGATGCAGTTGTTGCCCATGACTTGGGCATCCATTATGGGCTAGATGACTCTTATGAGATGGAAGTAAGTTAATGATAGTTTCATGACATGTTACCAGCATTGTAAAGGTGTAAAAACAAATATATATTTATAATTATATATTATATAATATCTTATATTAAAGCCGTAAAGCGTTTCTTCTGAGATCAACTATCCTAAATGCTTCCATGTCATAATTTGTACCGTTAGATATTTTGTTAGATATTTTGTTAGACTATTGAATTAAGATGATCCGTTGATTTGATTTGAATGCCATGACGGTTGCACTTTCCCTGGGGATTCAAACGTGTTTATTTGCCGTGCGTTTCGCTTTGGATAGCTAATCGGTTGCTCTCCTCTCATATGTGGTAAAGCCCCGGTGATGAATGAAGAGCCAACAACAGTTGTGTATTTGTCGAGCCGTTCAGCAGGAAGATGTCATCGCTCATAAATGTGATAGAAAATGTGATATTGAACATGTTTGGGCTAACATTTACCTATGCAAATTAACCGGAAGCACTCATATTTGTGAAAAAAATTGCAACCAGAAAATTGTGTATGATAACTACAGTTGTATTTGCAGAGTGAGTCGTCAAGTTTTCCCCCTAACGGCAGCAGAGCAGCAGGGAGTGAGAGGAGTGGCCCGTAGGAGAGCCGAGTCAGAATTTACCGAAGGTGGCCGCGCTTCTAAGCGCAGGCGAGATGCTTTTACGCATCACCATCAATCGCCTTTTGAGCGTTAATTTTGTGTCGTGGCTCCGATTTGCAGCCAACCCGGTGATTTTATGGATATTCACTGATTTAAAAGCTGTGAATAATCTAGACTATCTTTAATTAGCAATGTCTTAATGGAGTGGTGGAAGCACTGCATTCCGAAGATTTTTTAGATGATCTTTATCAGTATGACAGGGAGAAGACTCTCAGTTATTATTCTGAAAAACGCCGCGATAACTCTGAATTGCAAACGTAATGCAATGGAGAATTTTGTAACTAAAACTCTATAAGCTTTCTCTTTGTACAGTTACTTTCATGCATTAGAACATTTTCATGCCCTGATTCCAAATCTGACCTCTGTTGCTTCATGATCTACTAGCTTAGCAGTGAACGAGTAATCATAAAAAAAAAACCATAACGAAATTTATTTTTCTAAATGCTTTGCATTTTAAATAATAACGAAGCTAAAATTAAGAGTTCATTCCCTGTGAGATTGCTAAAGGATTTCTTTGTGAATGGTTGTTTGTCAGTTGTTATCTTTATCTACATGGTAGTACATCGAACGAGGGTTTTAATAAATTGATGTTTGCTTAAAACAAGTGTGCTCTGTCAGCGCCTAATTATTGTTAACGGATTTTTCAAGTCTTTTTGTATTCAAACATGAATGTGACCCATTATTTAGATTAACCTGCTTCATTACTTCAATTTAAGTAATGTTTTTACATAAACGTTGTTTCCTACGGTTTCGTCTTTCATTCACTATTGTCTCAGCTATATATAGTTGGGATTTCACCTTATTTTGCAAAATTGTTTTCAATTATTTACACAGCTGTTTTTCCCTCTTAAATGTGACTGAAGCATCTATTCAGTTTATTGCCATGAATTCCTTTGGAAATGGCGAGGAATTTCGGTGCCCATTTTCCTTAGTGTGTAGGATGTGCTGTGCAGGATTATTTATGGCTCTGTCAGAGATATACCTTTCATGTCTAGATTTTTGTGATGTTTTTTATATAACTTGTGTATTTTGCGCATTTCCATTTTTTGAAGAAGACACTGATATCTTTTATTTGATTCTGGCAGGTGTACAAGTTCTGATAGCTGCTACACTGTTTAATCATATCTATGTAGCCTGTAACAATGGAATGCAGGGAATTAAGCGGTGCTGACGAGGAGACCGGTAGTGTTCCTCAACAGAATACCTGTTCGGAACCCTTAGAAAAATAATTTCATGAATTCCTGCTCCAGTTTTGCATCTGCTTCATCTCGGATATTAGGGGGAGTTTAATATAGTTGAAACATTTCCAATGAAAATTTTCAGTGGGTGCTAAGTTTGGCTTTTCTTAGGTCCTGTTGGCAGATGAAGGAATTTGGCAGGTGTCGTCATCTTCCTGGAGCTTGAGCATTGAAGGATGTTCTCATAGAGTGAATTTATTTATGTTGATTGGTAAGAACAGACTTGTGAGTTCCTGAATATCTAAATTTTTGCTTGGATTAGGTCAAGTGTTGAGTTCAAGTTATTCGTTAATTTTTCAATATAGGTGTGGCATGACACTTCTCACCCAGTTTGAATCTTCTTAGGTCAAACATCTGATCACAGTTTGATGTTCAAAACGTTGAGAATTCAAACATTTGATCACAGAAAATCTCCAATTAATTTTGAAATAGCTGCCAGAACATTATGAAGATATTTCAAAATTAACTGGATATTTCAAAATTAACTGGAGTTAGTGTGATTTAGAAGTTCGAAATTCTCACTGTTTCGAACATACTTTGTCCATCCTAACATCTCCTGATCACAGAAATTTCATTTAAATTTAGAACATTTCTACCTGCACGAATTGTTTTTGAATAACTCGCTGAATTTGTCGGAAGTAGAGTCTTGGTTACATGGTTTGGTTCTAGTAAGTGTTGTTTGCTTATTGTTTTTTTATTTTTATTTTTGAATGTTCTCACAGGCTGCTATGGTACCACAAGATGGAGATGTAGCACAGGCACGCTGGACAAACCTGCAATACAATTTTGACGGCGCTTACATTTTGTGATATATGTTCAGTCATGCCACCATGGTCACTTCTAATTTTTCTCCTTTTCAAGGAGTCATTAGAATTTTTTTGAAATATAGTGAATCAATCCTCTGGCCGCTTCACTAAGCGGCTGTAATATACTGTAATGTCTGGAAGATATTAATGGACAATTTTCAATATACAATGGAAAAGAGAGTTCCGAATATCTTAATTGAAAAGAGGCGGCTGTAATGTCCAGAAGATATTGATATACAATTTTCAGTATAAAATGGAAAAAAGAGTTGTGGAAATTCTTAATGTGAATAGAGATTTATTTTTAAAGATGTAATTGATATACATTATATATCAATATAAAATGGAAAAAAGAGTTGCGGAAATTCTTAAGTGAATAGAGATTTATTTTTCAAGATGTAATTGATATACATTTATGATATTATCAAGGTTTCTTTTATTACATGGTGGCTGGGTATGCTCAAGTAGTTGGCGCTGTGGGGAGCTCCAGCAACCCCACGAAAATAGGCGTGGCATGATTTGTCATTTTTCCATTTTAAAAAGGATTAAAAATATAATTAGCGCGTGGTCTATTTAAAAAGAATATAAATATAATCAGCTTTTAGTCTTTTTTAATGGCTATTTTTTCGTTGAAAGGATTAAAATATAATAACCAAGTAGCAAGCTTATTTTAAGCTGACAAAAGTTGATTTTTTGAGGGCCACATAGATATTAAAATTGCTGTTGTTTTTATTGTCCCATCTTGGGAAAATTGGTACTTTATTTTATGTTAGCAACCTAGAAAATTGGCATGGATGATTAGTGAGGAACTAGAAAAGAAAACAAAGATGTGCTCTTTCGAAGTGGGGATGGTCCATCGAAGTTTGTTAGTATTCCTTTCACACCATCTGTCCTTATCATGGGTCCTAGGCATATCCGTCCACTTGGATTCAGTTGGTTTTCCCAAGTTATTTATGATTAGTTTTTAAATAAATCTCCCAGTTTTTTTCTTCCGAATATATTTATGATTGGTTTTTAAATAAATTGCTACTTTAGAATGCCGAACCGTACACCGACGACTTATGGCAGTATTTACTTATTTTGGAGATTCCATCACATTATTAACCAACTTAGAATTTGGGCAGT
>APFE031638264.1:0-44499 GCA_000404065.3 Pinus taeda
TATTTGACAAGGCTCCTAAGGTCTTCTATGAACAACATAACAAGGTTGTTTTGTTTGACTTATCCCAACTTCCTTTTGGAAAATAAACACGAGTGTTGATATCAAAGTGAAGTACTCTGTAGCATGAATCTTTGCACATATAAAAAAAATCAATATTGTCAACAGAACATTCTCATAATGAATGTTTATACCTACATCTAGGATAGAAAATAGAAAAAGTAATATTTTCAACTTTTTTCTTGTTTTGTACTCTTAGCATATCAATTTGTTCACTATTCTTCAGCACCACATGGTTGAGAGCTCATATGGAGTTTCTACCCTATCTAGTCAGCCTTTGGGATGTAGATCAAGATATATTCATCTTTCAAGGGCAACAATTGGGAGGAAATGGGCATCTAATTCATCACCAGATTATCCTGCCGAAGAGAAGCAATTCAAGTCTTTGGATCTCGCTAAGGAGGTGAGAGTACTAGGAGTCTAGTCTAGAGATACTGTCCTAGTGTCGAGATAACCAATGGACGAAAGGTGAAGATTGCAACAATCACCAACAACCTCATTCTCAGAATAATTTTGTTCACTATGGCACATGTATCTAGAACATAAGATGTGCATGAGGATTCCAAGTCTCAATTTCAATATGTTATCACATGTTTTACCCCAACCATCTTCCACTAGTGCAAAGGCACCTTGGCGAACATGAAGCAATAAATGTCCAATGGTAAGCATAGACACCTGAAGAAGTTCGAGTCTTGTTCTATACTAGTAACAATCTTCTTGGAGTGAGTGCTCCTCTTCTATTATCAGTGGGCAGAAGTACCACATTCTATCCCACAAGATGTGAGGCTCCTAAGATGGAGATGGTTACACTTAATGCTACTCAAATTTTCAGGGGATTGAGATCTGCCTCTACCACTAGCTGAATAGTGGACCGACGCAGGTAAAAACTCATTTTTTTATTTTTTCAAGTTTTATGATTTTTATAAATGTGTAAGATAAGACTCAACTTATGATAAATGTGCAAATGTGGGATGAGACAAACCATGAGACATGTTCCCAATAATACATTGAGGTGCCCATCCGATAGTGGGTGAAGACTATGAGGAAGGGGCTGACCCCTTAGAAAACATGGAGTGCAATCTAGAGGTAATCACTCGAGGGGTTCTAGATTATGCCACTATCAACAATGTTTCACTAAATTGCTAGCGATATACTCTGGCAGTCTCTGTGAGACTGCATGGACTGCGAGGCCATGTGATCAAAGTGGTCTCGTGTTATCATGAGCACCATGTAGTTTGATAGTTTATCTAGTCTTTTACACATTTTGTAGGGTTTGAAAGCCAAATGTGTGAGAACACTCTATTTTCTCACATTTTGATGTAACACTAAGCAAGATGTGATATATATATGCATTTTTTATTCCTACTTATGCGTTCATAACATGATTCAATTTTTACAAATGACGTAAATGTCTATCAAGAACAATATTTGCCAATGGATTAGTTAATGTATTTAAATTATGTGGAATATGTTGATATGTAATATAATCAAAACTTCTTTCTAGAAATGTAACACATAGATACATATGCAATATTTATGGATTTCTTACTAAGTAATGATTGCTTAATTGTAACACAACTTGCTGTGAATCCAACTTGACAACTATATCCCTAATTCGAAGAGAAACTACTTCTCAGAAAAGTTCAATAACTCAACTATATTTAGAAATATTATTGGTTGTTCAAACAAGGAAGATACCTTCTAAGTTAATCAGCTCGTCATTAGGGTCATAGAGTACCCATGTTGTGGAAGAGGGGTTTTGCGTGCTACAATAAGTACCATCAACAGAAAAATTGTAATGACTTGATGACATCTCCAAACCGAGTTTTCAAAGACAAAAAATAGATGGTTATGGAAAGGGTTCTTTTAAGATAGTGAGAGTCTCTTTTAGTAAGTGACTAACATCAGATCATCGTGGGAAATCCTTAGTGTAATGATCATCCTCACAGATGAGGCAAGGATAATTCTACTTTCTTCTAGAATCATCATCAATAGAAGATTTAGGAGGGTCTTGTTTTAGGACATCAAATTTGGTCTTGCCTTTTGATGAAGTATTGCAACAGGAATGATTTAACTCCTAGTGCTACAAGCTTTACTTTATCAACCTAGGGTTTGTACAAACTTCGAGGTGACAGTGTTGTATACACAAGTAAAATTGATTGTTCTGTCTTTTTTTACTGTTCAACTCATGAGAGAGAATTAGGGTTTTCAAGTCAAAGTTCTATGGATTCGGAAGAATACTGATTACTAATCAATGAAAAAGGAATCTACTCTAAGAGAAAGCTTGTCTACTGTAATAAGGAAAATGACTTAAATCTTATGCTAAAAAAACTCCATTCGATAACTAACTGCTGAGAAACTATCCTTTACAAGAATACCAAGCTAACATGTATGAAATGCTACTACCCTAACCATGGAAGTTCAAAACATCAAACACCATTGTTGTGCATGTAAAAGACTCAAATAAATTCGTTGTTTTCTTTTTATTATTTTTATGGAAAATCAAGTATGTACCCTAATCTCTTTTGATGATATCGCAAGAGGATTATGGATGTTGGAGAATGGTTGGGAGTTTTGGGAGACCCTCAGGTACCCTTGTGTTGCTTCCTACAATTTTCACTCAATTTTGGACTTAAAACAATCCACTATAGGAAAATGTACTCGATGTACTAAAAACCTACATGATTCACTCTATTTCTACACGATATAGCAGAGAGGAGAATGATTGGTGCTAGATGTGATTGAAGGCTTAGGGAAGGTGGCTGATAGGTGGAATGGAGTGAGAAAATTCCTAGGGTCACTCAGAACTCAAAACCATGGTTAGGAGATGGTTTTGTTTGCTCATCATGTTTGGAGGAGTTTCTATGTAAAATGATGAAATTTGTGAAGGTCTTTGTGGAAGCAAGGAATGATTATGGATGGATGAAGTTGGAAGGTGTTTTCTTACTATGGTATATCTCTCTAGTTATGAAACAATTTCTCTACATGAAACATTGTTATTTTCCAAGAAATCATGTAAACAAGAAGAATTATAATAAGCTAGAAAAACAAAGTTTAATTAGATAACTCTCTACTTCATGCATCAGGAAAATTTCAGAATGAAATGGAATCATTGATGATACCTATTGTAATACTAAAGATGGAAGAGATGGTAGTTAATTCCTACACTTACAAACTTATCAAATTCTGGTTCAAGTACAGTAAATCGTAAATTTCATGAGAAAATAGAAATCTGTCTTTTTGGGGCTGCATAGGGGTCCTTTCCTCAAATCGTGATCCTTGAAGGAAGAGGTGAGGTTAAGACACCTACTAGCATATTTTTGATGTTTTTTCCCCTTGTAACCTGCTACTAAAGTAGAGAACAAATGGAAATCAAACTAATAAAAAATTAACCAAATCTACATTGCCTGCAACGAAGTACTGCTAAGAACACTTTAATCATGAATCTATGAAACCAATCTAAGCATTCAGATACAATAAGAGTAACCTTTCCTTCTAGGGTTTGGCCCTAACCAAAGAGCTTCATCCATGTGAGTTAAATCAATACTTCACCATAAAAAAACTCAATCTCATTAACAAAACAGAAAATTCCATAGCAATGTCTTCCACAAGTCTAGAGCGCAAAAATAACGAGTGGTTTTAAAAAACAAATTCGAATCCTAGTGAGGCTCTAGGCCTATTTCTTATACAATTGAAGTCCCCAATGACTTTCCTTAAATCTAGGGAGGATCGACTCCCAAAGTCAAGTTCAACTAAGTCTTTGACTATCACTTGGTTGGCTGCCTTTTGATCTTCATGACTTGGCTACTTGTACTCTAAGTTGGTATGATTAATGGAGGAATATTTAGATGAGGGAGGAGTAAATGAGGAGGATTTACCTCCTACAATCTCTCTTCCTTGTCCCATGTAGGCTACAAACCTTAATCATGCCAAAATTCCTCGATTTTCTCTTTCAAACCTACATCCAATGCATATTAGTCCACTATGCATAACATCACACTTTAACTCATGTCATTAAACAAAATATAATCAGAACATGTAATAAATTGTTAGAAGAGTTGATTTGACTAAGCTAGGAGGTGACTTAAGGTCCATATAGTTACCCAATGATGAGGTTAATCATGAACCCCATATTGAAGGTGTTTCTCAGCCTCTAAGCAACTCAATCAATATCCACGTCTTTCATAGCTCTAGTGGCCTCCATGACATCCCATGTTTCTGTTGTGGTTTCCTCTTCTTATGCATAGAATCCTGCCTTCCTTTCTACCTCCTCCCACTACTTTCGCTCTTCCTGTTTCTTCTCTACTTCTAACATTCCCAAGAGAAGTGGTGGGCTGAGTCTCAAGACAATCCAATTGAGTTTGAGCCTTTGGATGGTTTGTTTGTACATGGGTGTCATGTTCAATGCTTCTCTAATACTTTGAGGAGAATGGTACTCTCTGATTTTCAAATTATATGGCAAAGTATTCCATCTCCTTTGGAAGTATTGCATGCTATCATCCCCTAATAGTCTGAACATATCCCCAAAATGTGTAATTGCTTGCCCTGGGGCAAGAAGATACCTAGCTGCAAGTTGAGGATCCTTTGCAATTAAATTATATGTTCTAGTGACATCCATTGGACTGGACTAATTATCTCTTATCATGAGAGGTGCAGTTTGTTCGATTGCCAATATATTATTCATGTCTATAGCCTTTTCTTCCTCATGGTTCATCCATGACACCAAACCCACCAACTGTAAATACCCCATCTTTTGATTAGGGTCTCATACATTCATATCTGTCAAGGCCATGTTATCCAACTAGAGATTAGACATCTTATCCATATACTTTAATGTACTTTTGTCATAGAGATCAATGAAATATCTATAATCTTACTATGGCATAGTGCCTGTCTATGCAAGGGTCTTGATTTAGAACAATAGCCATTGTTCCTTAAGGTACAATACATAGGACTTAGTTGGCATCCTGCACTGGATGGATTCCAAAGATAGAGTGGCCATGGATAACGAAGGATTCTTTATTTCTTGTATCTGTCCTTTGAACCATGCATTTTCATTATGGCCTCAATGTCCCTCAGGCTACCTAGTTTTCTACCCATCTCCTTGACTTTTCCTCCATGTGGCCAATGTCCTGCACTCCCTTCAACTTGGTAATGTACATCCATCTATGTGTTTTGTCTCTTTCTTTCTCAATCTCAAAGAATAATGGAATGGAAAATATTTGTGGGGAGACCCTCCCCCTCTCAATAAATCTGTAGTAGGAGTCAAGGTTACATTGAGCACTAGGTTCCCTTAGTTGTGGGTCCTCTCTCCTTGTTTCTAGCTGCTTACTTCCTTCCTCATCCAATTTTTAAGTTTCCTGTAGGTTCAACAGAGTTTCTTGTAGGACTACCTCTGCTTCTTGTAGGTCCCACTCTGTCTCCTGTAGGATGTCCATTCCTTTAGATCAAGTGGATCTAGTTATAGGCCTTCTCACATAAGTGATAGGAGGCTTAGGTGAGGTTTGTACTAAGTATCCTTCTTGTTGAGTTTTTATAAGAGGAGCCATATTCTCCTGCTATTTAGGTGAGTCCTCAATAGCAATGGGAACCTTTATTGGAGTTTGGGGTTTTCCCTGCCTTATCCTGAACCTTGCTTGGAGTTTGGGCTTTTCTTGTTCTAAAGTATAAGGGGGTTTACCTCTGTTGTTTTCCTTCTTATTTGATACGGGTGCTGAGGGCATTGAGGGAAATTGTTGTATCTTTCTGAGTGGGTTCTAGAGACACCCTAGGTGACTCCTCCTCATCCTTTTCCTCTTCAATTCCATTTCACTTCTCACCTTTGTATTCCCCTCTTCCTCTCCTTCGAGATGCTCATCTTTTTTATTAATGTCCTCCTTAACATATTCCTCTATTTCTGCATCCACTTCTTTCTCTTTCTCTTCCTCTTCATTCTCATCTATATCCTATTCATCCTTCTCTACTTCTTCTCCAACTATTTTAGACTCTTCTCTGTCTTTTTCACTCATAGTAGGGCTAATATCATATGTGAGGGCTTTGATATCCTCATTTGTCCACATGTCTCTAAAAATTTCCCATTGGATAGGAATTTTGAGGTTTTGGAACGCATCTTTTATATAATTCTAATGAACACATGGTGGGAAAACTATTGGTACTTTCCTTCCTACACCTTTATGCTTGCATCTATCCATGATTCCAAAAGGAAGTATGGTACACTAAGCATATGGTGAGGAGGTGTTTCTACTCCAAACCTCAATTCTTCAAGCACCCTAAAGTGATAACCATAAACCACACTATACCTACCTTCACATGATATGTATTTTATAAGCTGGTAGCTGACCTCATTCCAGGGGTATGGTGGGCTTGTTCTCCTTACTCCATTCTTGTGTTCAATGTGCTTCTCTCCCACTAAAAAGAATTTCCTTTTGGTAGTTTGGCTATTACCCTTGTCTTCCTTTCTCCAATGCATCCCTAGATGAAGTGTGGTAATTCTGCTTATGAGTTCAGTGGAGAACTCTATGGAGGGGCCCCTCACGACAAGAGTGATATGGGTTCTTGTTAGTGTAATGATGGAGAGAGAAAAATCTCCGGCTACTTCATCATCATACCCTCTTAATTTCTCAAAATACCCCATCCAATTATGCCTAGGGAAGATTTCTACCAGAGGAGGGTGTTCATGAATTCTGATAGTGTTGATGGGCTTCCTTTTATTAAATACCCTCTTATTTTGTCTCATGAACTTTGACGAGAAGAGATGTATGATAAAAATTTTAATGAAGGAAGAAATGGGACTGCAATACTTGTGGAACTATTTTCTTACACAACTATCAAATTCAATCAAATCGAGAGATTTTTCTATTTGTTTCATATGGAAAAATGGAAGGAAATGTAGAGCCTACCTTCTTATGGTGCTTGTTGTAGCCAACATGTATGTTTCCTTCTATGAAACTGCTCACTCCCAATTGTGTAGACTGCTTGATTGTGTCATGTAGGATTCCCTATGTGATCTTATATGAAATCCTACGCACAATCAAGATGGTTTTTTTTCTCTTATGTAGGTTCCTTGGGTACGAGAGTGAGTTTTCTAGAGTGATCCTCGAGAATATGAATGCATGAGTGCATGAGGATAAACGTTTATTTCCTCTTATCGTCGAGTTCAGTGAGGTGGTGTGCTAGCACCTGAGGTATGCTTTTTTTCCATTTTTGAACCATTGGTGCCCATTACCACATCATCATTCCCCTCTCCTCATAATCAACTCCCACTTTCGGCATCTATTGCTCAACTACTTCTGATGTCATTCTTTTCTCTTTGACTTGGCAGTTTCCACGTGTGGGGACTAACTTTTTTGTCCACATTGACTGAAAGAAGTTGGCCAGGTTAACTGTCCACCTTTCACTTATAAACCAACTCATCCACAATCTTTACATATTTTAATTAAATTATGCAAATGAGAGAGTGAAGTGAGATACTTGCATACGGTGCTAATACCTTGCTGCAATTTTTTGAGGACATGATGTGCTTGTTGTGTGTCGGTTGCATGTTATGTGTAGGTACTTGGTGTTCAAGATGAATGTGCTGCTACTACTCTCGAGCTTCTTCTACCCTTGGATCTTCATTTTGGAAGCTTGCTTCAACAAATGATTTTTATTCTGTGGGATAGGTAGCTACATGATTTCCTACAAGATGTGTTGTAGTTGCTTCTCCCTCAAAATTTTTAATCATTTCCACTGCTGGGACTTGAGGATGATGACATGGATAGAGAGGAGGCCTAGAAGTGTGAATAATGAGAAATACACTCAGGTGCTGCCCTCCTCTACTGTCTGTTTCATGTTTTCTATGTGTTTTCTCTTCAAGACAGTGAATGTTTTGAAAACTGATTGTTATTTATGATCGCTGCAGGGGTGATTATGGTGTTGAGTGATATGGTAATGAATTTGTGATGTAGGGTTTTTTATTTTTGGACATGGGAAGGTCATTTCCTAGCCCTAGGGTTACTCACTTTAGGATTCTGAAGCCACTATAATTCCTACAAGATCATTTTGCAGGTTTTTATGGGATCCTATAGGTTTGCAGGGAATCCTTTAGGTTTAAACGGAATCGTGTAGAAAACATAATACCCTTGCAAATTAAGGCAAGTGAGTGAAAAAAATGAAAGGAATGGTGGAATGATGAAGGATAATGGATGGGGAAATACAAATATGAGTGGAATAGGTCCCTCTTTTATTCTCCTTTTCTCCCAGATTGTCCTCCTACTGACCTGGAAACAATTTTTCATGATTTTTGTTTTCTATTTTTACTTTTCAATTTTCTTTTGAAAATAACTAGTGTGCCTCCAAGAGGTTTTCATTCTAGTTTCTTTCCCTCGACACCTCAAGAGAGGTTTTCACCTAGATATATTTTGTTTTCTATTTTTCCTTTTTATTTTGGACACCATTGGGCAACTACCAGAGGTGTTCAACCTGATAGTGGGACTGAGGTGACTAATGGAGGCTTTCACCAGGGTCCTTATTTTTCATTTTTATTTTCTCAGTGACTTGCTAAGGAAAGAGCTAAAACTTGCTCCACCACCATCACTATTTTATTGATACCATCAATGAACTCTTGCCTTGAAAATGTTCTCTTGTAAATATTCGTTATGTGCCCATTAAAATGTAAAGGAGTGGCCTCCGCATCTATGGTTCTCATTTGCACTGAACCATTATCATGAATCATATATCTATATCTGGAATCATATAATAAGGCCTAATCACCTTCTTGAAATTATTTATCTTTGATGTTCCTATGGTGCTAGATATTCCTCTGAATTTGAGTTACCTCTATGTATAGGAGGGCCTGTGTTTTGAGCTCATCTAAGCCATTCAACTCGAGTAATCTCTCTTTTCTTGCATTGATGAGATCTAGATCTAGTTGGGCTACCATCCTCAATGTGCTCTACTCAAATTCAATGGACAACAGGGCCTTTTTCCTAGATACCAATTCCTAGGCTGTGAATCTAGTGGTGGTCTTCGAGGTGGTATTATAGGCTCACGTGGTTTTAATTACTTTATCTACCTAATATTTCATGTTGTTGCTAACTAGTTTAGTCACAATGACCTTGACCACTCTATTGGTGACCTCCATTTGCTCATTAGCTTGTGGGTGATACGGAGTGTAGGTTCTATGCTTGATCTTATGCTCGCTTAACACATCCTCAATCATGTTGGAGGTAAAATGCCTTGATCAATGACGAGTTCTCTAGGGTACCCAAATTTTTGAAATACATTCTCCCTTAAGGACTCAACCACCCTCTCCTCTGTTGTTGCCTTAATTTCCTTAGTTTCAGTGCACTTACCGAGATAGTTAATGCACATAATGATATACTTTTTTTTCTTGGATGGAGCGTCAATAGTTCCAACAAAGTCCGTGCCCCACTTGTCAAATGGCTCAAAAATCATTTCATATTGCAAAGGAATTTCATCTCTTGGAGTACGCTTTCCCATCCTTCAGCACCAATCACATTTCACGCAAAATCTATGCCAAAGCATTTAGGAGTACCCAAAATTTAGAAAGATGACTATAATGTTGTGTATCTCTCCAAACGACCGAGTTGTACTCCTCAAATATTTGAGGGGTATGCACCACAATCTCCATGAGAAAGTGATGTTGTTCAAGCCCAAAATGGTGGATGATATTATTTATAGGCACAACACCTCAAGAACATAGGTCTGAAAAGAGCGTAATCTAGTGTATCAAACAAAAAAGAGAAATGAGACGCTTCTAAGGATGGGAGGAAGAAACAAAAAAGGGGGAAATGATAAAAATATGGTAGCCACAACACATGGGTGAAAAAATCCTAGTAACCACTACAACGTTGATGGCGATACAGAGCAGAGGTTTTGGAAGTTGCATTGAGAGCTAAACTGAAAGAACCGGAAGAAAGATAATAAGAAGAAGAATATCATGACCATTAATTCACACAACCAAGTTGAAAAAATCTTAGACATGGATGAGAAGATTGCCCATACATTAATTCAAAAGGATGTGAATCTTGATATCCTTCAACAACATGAAGAGAAAGAAATGACCAAACACTTCCATGTAAAGCTACAGTTCAACAAGATGAAGATTGATGCTCTCCTTTACTCAGGATTGCAGGAAAATTTCATTGCAACAGATCTAGACAAGATGTTAGGGATCGAGTGATCATTCGAACCCATATCCATTGGGATGGGTACATAAGGATGCAAAGCTTAAGGTAAAAAATTAGTGTAAACTTACATTTGTTATGAGTGTTTATTTTATTGATGAGGTAGATCTGTATGTCGTTCCCCTTAATGTATGTGGAGTTGTGTTTGGCAGTACACACATGTACATGTGTGATGCTATATTCATCACGAGAGCTAACTAGTACCATCTCATCCAGGATGAAATATCGTTCATCATCGACTTGCCTAAATAAAACTTAAAAGTTTCACTATAATTGGCAAAAAAGCCAGTAAATTGATTAGTTCGAGCAAGAAGTATGTTTTATTGCTTTTAAGAGAAAATTATCCTATAGATGAGTGAATAAGAGGTAAGCCATAATTAGAGGGGTGTACTAAGAAAAATAAGACAACAATTGGGGTATTTGTTATAGGAATACAAGGATATGTTCCTATAGCCTAAAGGGATACATCCTAAGAGAGATGTGGAGCATGAGATCTAGCTATTTTTAGACTCCCCATTGCCAAATATTGGGTTGTACATGAAGTATGCTATAGAAACAAGTGAGGTGAAGAAATAGTTGCAACAACAATCGGAACAGGGTGTTATTCGACTCAGTACATCACCATGTGGGTCACCCTTCATCATTGTGCCAAAGAAGAATGGGATCTCACACATGTGTATAGATTAAACAACATTGAATAAAATCATGCTCAATAAGAGATACCCCATGCCCTAGATAAACGATCTGCTAGATCAGTTGCAACAAACAAATTGTTTCACTAAGCTAGACTCAAAGTCTCGATATCACCAGATTCTAGTCAAAGAAGAAGATACATGGAAGACCAACTTCAAAAATAGGCAAGGTTTGTATGAGTTGTTAGTTATGCCATTCATCCTCTATAATGAAACAACTAAATTAATGACATTAATGAATTATGTATTAGGCCATTTTATAGATTCATTTTTTATTGTTTATTTGGATGATAATAATAATTAACATTTGATGCAGGTGCTAGAAATATTGAAGAAGCACGAGCTCCTAGAAAATCTTAAGAAGTGTGAGTTCGCACAAGAGTCCTTGATGTATTTGGGATTTGTGATTGGTTGAAGAGAATTAAAGATAGATCCTTCAAATATGGAGGTCATCATGAAATGTTTGGTGACTACAAGGCCACCAACATCAAAGATTACAACTTTAGGGACTCTTATTCACATAGATCCATTCACCGGTGTTGCATACAGAGATGAATGTTTAGAGGATGATGGTTTAGTAGGTCATGAGAGTACCAAAAAACTCATCCATGTGATATTATATAAATGAGACATGTTTCTGTTGTCATACATTTTCACATTAAATCTCATGGGTAGAGATCTTAAGGCCTTTTGAACAATGATATATTTTTTAAAAACTTCACAGACTCCTCTAATCATATTGGTTACTTCATCAATTTTGATAAATTATTCTTCCACACATTCTTCTCTATGTATTTTTAAGATTTCAAAACTCATTTTTAAGGTTTGAAGTTTTTCCTTTTTAACTCTATCATCTTCTTCATTACTTTGATTGAGATTGACCCATACTTCATTAGCAGAACTTTAGTACATAATTTTTATAATTTCAGACTCACTAAGCACAAAGAGAATTAAAGTCTTGGTTTTAGCATTATTTTCACAGAGGCCTTTTCTATCAACATTAGTGCTAGTGACATTAGGGCCATCATAATCTACTAGAATAGAACTGTAAACATCTACTCTCGAGGACATAAGATAAGCTTCCAACTCAACTTTCCATAAGGCATAGTTTGTACCATGAAAGTGTGGTATCTTGCTTGGGTAGGTACCTTGACTCTCTTGCCCAGACATATTGTTCATGAATCTACCTTTGAGTGGTTAGAATGTTCATGAGGGAACTTTTTTCTAATAACAATTATTATAATAAGGAATTACTCACATGGTGAATCATTAATAGTGGAATTCATAAAACATTAAGTGCAAACCTTCAATTATTTTCACTATTGTTAGTTATTTGAGAGAGCATTCATACTACAATAAACATGAATAGAAATATAAGATATTCAAATACGGTAACTGAACAACATACACACAAAATGACACAGGTATTTTTATGTGAAAATCAGTGTTAGAAAGCCACTAATATGTTTTTTTATTATGATGTAATTTCAGCACCCACTTAATTACATGAATTTTTCCACACGAGGCCCCAATACCCTTCAAATAGAAAGATACAACTTTCCAAGAGGCACCATCCTCTTATGAATGTAGGAAACTACCTTCTCTAGCCATTGTTCTTCCTTTCATACAATTTTCAAATTGAAAATAGAGGATAATACATTTAGACAAAAACAAAAACATATAATGGAGGCTGTCACCTCAGTCCTTATTTTTCATTTTTCTTTTCTCACTGACTTGCTGAGGGAGGAGCTAAAACTTGTTCCACCACCATCACTATTTTATTGATACCATCAATGAAATCTTGCCTTGACAATGGTCTCTTGTAATTATTCGTTATGTGCCCATTAAGAAGTAAAGGGATGGTCTCTACATCTATGGTACTGATTTGCACTGAACCATTATCATGACATCTCTGTATGCCATAAGGAACTAACCATATTTTCCTTAAATTTCCCTTAAAGTATTTATATCTAGAATCATATAATAAGGTCTAATCCCCTTCTTCAAATTACTGATCTTTGATGTTCCTATCATTCTAGATATTCCTCTAAATTTGAGTTACCTTTATGTATAGGAGGGCCTGCGTTTTGAGCTCATTGAAGCCATTCAACTCGAGTAATATCTCTTTCCTGCATTGCTGAGATCTACATCTAGTTGGGCTGCGATCCTCAATGTGCTATACTCAAATCCAATGGAAAATAGAGCTTTTTTCCTATAGACCAAATCCTAGGGTGTGAATCCAGTGGTGGTCTTCTAGGTGGTATTACAGGCCGAGGTGGCTTTAACTACTTTATATACCCAATATTCCATGTTGTTGCTAACCACTTTGGTCACGATGCCCTCCAGCACTTTTTTGGTGACCTTAGTTTGCTCATTAGCTTTTGGGTGATAGGGAGTGTAGGTTCTATGCTTGACCTTATGCTCGCTTAACAGGTCTTCAATCATGTTTGAGGTAAAATGCCTTGATCACTAACGAGTTCTCTAGGATACCCAAATTTGTGAAATACATTCTCCCTTAAGAACTCAACCACCCTCTCCTCTGTTGCTACCTTAATTTCCTAGGTTTCAGTGCACTTACCCAGATAGTTAATGCACATAATGATAATCTTGTTTTTCTTGGATTGAGCGTCAATAAGTTCCAACAAAGTCCGTGCCCCACTTGTCAAATGGCTCAAAAATTATTTCAGGTTGCAAAGGCATTTCATCTCCTGGAGTACACTTTCCCATCCTTTGGCACCAATCACATTTGAGGCAAAATATATGCCAAAGCATTTAGGAGTACTCAGAATTTAGAAAGATGACTCTAATGTTGTGTATCTCTCTAAAGGACCAAGTTGTACTCCTCAAGTATTTGACGAGTATGCACCACAATGTCAATGAGAAAGTGATGTTGTTCAAGCCCAAAATGGTGGATGATACTTATGTATAGGCACAACACCTCGAGAACATAGGTCTGTAAAGAGTGCAATCTAGTGGATCAAAGAAAAAAGACAAACAAGACGCTTATAAGGATGGGAAGAAGAAACAAAAACTAGGAAAGGATAAAAATATGGTAGCCATAACACGTGAGTGCAAAAATCCTAGTAACCACTATAACGTTGATGGCGATACAGAGCAGAGGTTTTTGAAGTTGCATTGAGAGCTAAACACAAAGAACACAAAGAAAGATAATAAGAAGAAGAATATCATGACCATTAATTCACACAACCAAGTTGAAGAAAGCTTAGACATAGATGAGAAGATCGCTTATACATTAGCTCAAAAGGAGGTGAATCTGGGTATCCTTTAACAACACGAAGAGAAAGAAATGACCAAACTCTTCCATGTAAAGATACAGGTAAACAATATGAAGATTGATGCTCTATTTGACTCACGATTGCAAGAAAATATCATTGCAGCAGATCTAGACAAGATGTTAGGGATGGAGTGATCATCCGAACCCATATCCATTGGGATGGGTACATAAGGATGCAAAGATTAAGGTAAAAAATTAGTGTGAACTTACATTTGTTATCAGTGTTTATTTTATTGATGAGGTAGATCTATATGTGGTTCCCCTTGATGTATGTGGAGTTGTGTTTTAAAGTCCACACATGTACATGTGTGATGCCATATTCATGACGAGAGTTAACTAGTACCATCTCATCAAGGATGAAATATCGTTCATCATCAACATGCATAAATAAAAGAAGAAAGTTTCACTCGTAAGTGGCTACCAAGCCAATAAATTGATTAGATCAAGCAAGAAGTATGTTTTCTTGCCTTTAAGAGAAAATTAGTCTATAGATGAGTCAATAAGAGTTAAGGCATCCTTAGAGGGGTGTACTAAGAAAAAGAAAACAACAATTGGGGGAGCTGTTATAGGAATACAAGGATGTGTTCGTAGAGCCTAAAGGGATGCATCCTCAGAGAGAAGCGGAGCATGAGATATAGCTATTTTTCGACTCCCCATTGCCAAATATTGGGTTGTACATGAAGTATGCTATAAAAAGAAGTGAGGTGAAGAAATAGTTGTAACAACTGTTGGAACAAGGTGTGTGGGTGACCCATCATCATTGTGCCAAAGAAGAATGGGACCTCACACATGTGTATAGATTATAGGGCATTGAATAAAATGATGCTCAATAAGAGATACCCCATGCCCTAGATAGACGATCTGCTACATCCATTGCAACAAACAAATTATTTCGCTAAGCTAGACTCAAAGTCTTGATATCACCAGATTCTAGTCAAAGAAGAAGATACATGGAAGACGAGCTTCAAAAAGAGGCAAGGTTTGTATGAGTTATTAGTTATGCCATTCATCCTCTATAATGCAATAACTAAATTTATGAAATTAATGAATGATGTATTATGCCATTTTATAGATTCATTTTTTATTGTCTATTTGGATGATATAATGGTGTATAGTCCTATATGGGAGGAGAATAATTCACAGTTGATGCAGGTGCTCGAAACATTGAAGAAGCACGAGCTGCTAGAAAATCTCAAGAAGTGTGAGTTTGCACAAGAGTCCTTGATGTATTTGGGATTTGTGATTGGTGGAGGATAATTGAAGACAGATGCTTCAAATATAGAGGTCATCATGGAATGGTTGGTGACTACAAATTTTACTAAGGTTATGAGTTTCATTGGAGCGCCACAATACTTGGGGAGATTCATAGCCTTGTTTTCAACACTATCAACACCACTCCATGCCATAAAAATAAGTGGCAAGAGTTTCTAGCAGGTAAAATGGTACTCGAAGGGTTTTGATGAGTTAAAGAAGAAGATAAGTGAAGCACTATTTCTGGCATTACCAAACTTGCAATGTCCCTTTGAACTCGATACATATTTGACTAGTTATGTTATGGGAGTTTTCTTGATGCAAGTAGGAAGGCCTATTTTCTACCATTCTGAATTATTTCATCAAGGAGTTCTTAACTACCCCACCTATGAGAAGGAGCTCTATGCCATGGTGCAAGGTGTGAAGAAGTGGAATAACTATCTAATAGGAAAGGAGATAATAATCCACACACGTCACGAGTCATTACAGTAACTTTAGGCCCATAATAAGCTACAAGATAGAAGGCACTAGAAGTGGAAGGGGTTTTGTAGCAATTTAATTTGGTGATTAAGTATAAGAAGGGTAACACAAACAAGTTGGACAACATGTTTTCAAGGCCACCAACATCAAATATTACAGCTTTAGGGACTCTTATGCACATGGATCCATTCACCGATGATGCATACACAGGGGAATACTTAGAAGATGATGGTTTAATAGGTCATGAGAGTACCAAACAACTCATCCATGCGATATTCTATAAATGAGACATGCTTTTAATGTCATACACTTTCGAATTAAATCTCATGGATAGAGATCTCAAGACCCTTTGAACAATGATATATTTTTTCAAAACTTCAAACACTCCTCTAATCATATTGGTTACTTCATCAATTCTGAGAAAATATTCTTCCACGCTTTCTTCTCTATGTATTTTTAATATTTCAAAACTCATTTTTAAGGTTTGATGGTTTTCCTTTCTAACTCTATCATCTCCTTCATGACTTTAATTGAGATTGACCCATACTTCATTAGCAGACTTCCAGTACATAATTTTTATGACTTAAGACTCACTAGCACAAAGAGAATGAAAGTCTTGGTTTTATCAAGATTTCCATATAGGTTTTTACCATCAACGTTAGTGTGAGGGATACTAGGGACATCATAATCTACAAGAATAGAACTCTAAACATCTACTCTTAGGGACATAAGATAAGCTTCCAAATCAACTTTCAATAAGGCATAGTTTGTAACATGAAAGAGTGGTATCTTGCTTGGGTAGGTACCTTGACTCTCTATCCTAGACATATTCTTCATGAATCTACTTTGAGTGGTTAGAATGTTCGTGAAGGAAATTTTCTCTAATAACAATTATTGTAATAAGGAATTACTGAGAGGAGGGGTGAATCATTAATAGTTGCATTCATAAAACATTAATTGTAAACCTTCAATTATTTTCACTATTGTTAGTTATTTGAGAGAGAATTCATACTACAATAAACATGAATTGAAATATAAGACATTCAAATACGTGAGCTGAACAACATACACACAAAATGATAGAGGTATTTTTATGTAAAAATGAGTGTGAGAAAGCCACTAATATGTTTTTTATTATGATATAATTTAAGCACCCACTTAATTGCATGAATTTTTTGTGAGCACCCATTCACACGAGGCCCCAATACCCTTCAAATAGAAAGATACAACTTTCCAAGAGGCACCAACCTCTTATGAATGCAGGAAACTACCTTCTCTAGCCATTGTTATTCCTTTCATACAATTTCAAATTGAAAATAGAGGACAATACATTAGGCAAAAATATAAATATTGTATAATGCAGTACCAAGTCCTTTCATTCAGCTCATTTAAGCCTGATCCTTGTTGCTCAAGTACCTCTACTCACCACCATATTCTTCACCCTATCTCTCTTACACACTCGAAATGCTGAACAATTAAAATCACACAAATTCTACTTTCACTTTCTTTAATTACTCAGCACATTGTTGTTCCTCTGTAGCACCAGCAATGCATGGCTTTCCATACTATACTCAGACATTGGAGAAGATTTAATGCAAAGAAAGGGTTGTGGATTGTTTAATATGTAGAGAATTAAGTCAGATTCAAGCTATTGAGTAAAATAGCTCCTCCATTAATAACTACATGTACTCACAACATGGTTCTTCCTTTTTTCTCTTCAAGGGGCATAGGAGAATAGGAGTATAATACCACAAACACTCATTTTCATTTAACTCATGATAGCCTTCAATGAAGCTCAGGGGTGAGCAACAATGTTTCACAATGGGCTACATTAAATTGCTCCTGTGCGTCTTGGTCCTTCACTACCTTGAATGAGTGCTCTGAGTAGTTGTATTTACTTCCATTCTTAATTCCCATATGTCAAGTCATTTATCTAAATCCTAAAGGCATTCCATTACCACCACTATCAATTATGTGGATTTCACCCTTTATCTCACCTTAGATGTTTTAAGGTAATGGGTCGAGATGTTGTGAGCACTCGCTAGGCCTTTAGGTGCCAAGAACCTAAATTCTAACCCCTTCATGGGCCAAGTTACCCTCTTAATGCATCTCCACCATTGATATCATTTCTACGAGAAATGAAAAAGGCTTGGCACTAAGGTCAGAGCTCGCAAGCCGAACACTTTTATCTTGACACTGCTTTAAACTCGATAAAGAAATTTTTTGAAGCTCCTCTTAGAGGGATTATATGTCAGTTGGGGTCTACGATGTTATCATTGGCAATTAAGAGATGGTGAGAGAATGAGATGTTTGGCTGATGTGTCTTTTCCCTTACTTCCTAGCATATTCAATTTGCACACAATTAACAAACTTTCTGGCTCTTCAAAGTAGGCTTAGCAATCCCACGGGGTCCTCCTTGTGCATTTTCGGTCATAGTCCTCATATTATGGCTTAAGTGCTAATATTTGTTGCATCTCATCTCAATGCTAGTATGGGTGACATCAATTGCCAACATTCAAAGTGCCACCAAAGTTTCAGACAAGATCAATTGTCAAACATCCCTAGGATAGCTAGAAAGGATATGAAAATAAGAAGATAATGTATAAAGAATAAAAAGTGGGAGAACATGTATACATGCAAGTAAAACAAAAAAAAAGTGCATTTAGATTAGGAACTTGTGCTAAGTTGGTGCCAAGATTTTGTCCAAAATTAGAGATATAAAATGGAGTTGCCTTGGTGGCCTACCTCCTTGTGCTACCAAGCCATATGACAGTGAATACAGTTTTACATGTCTCTTTATTGAAAATGTATGTCCATGATAGTTTTCACCTCATTGATTAAAATTTTGTGCAAGTGGAACCAAGAGGAAAGTTGTAGGTTGAATTCCTTTCTTTCCTAATAACCATTCCATATGGTATATTATTGTTCATAAAAAAATTCTTTTTCTTTCTTTCCTAAAACCCATTCCTTATGATATATTCTTGTTCATATGGACTTCTTAAAGCTTTTGGAGTTTGTGGTTTCAAATGTAGAAATTTCCAGTATTTTGTCAATATAGGTGCGGTTTGTCTGTCATATATCTGAAATATGATGTGGTTTGTCTTTCTAGCCAGTTACTTTCATTCTTAATTAGTCTTTCTAAGTGCATTTGTTTACATCTTTATACAAAAGGGATGATGGGTAACGTGCTCATGTTCTGACATTTTTGTTGCTTCTGAATAATCTAATGCAGCTCGGGAGTGCCCGGTACTGTCGCATATCTCAAGGAAGTAAAAGAGACTTTCAAGGATAATAAAGAGAAATATGATGACTTCATTGAGGTCATGAAAGATTTCAAAGCCTGAAGGTATGTACTTCTTTTATATAAAGATTGGCATTATCCATCAATATGTGTTATTTTCTTTGGTCTCCATTAACTACAAATCTTAATATTGATGACAATTTTTCTCGCAACTCTTCAGACTTGATAGGGTTGATGTTGTAACTCGAGTGAAAAATTTATTTAAAGGCCACAATTCCCTTATTTTGGGTTTTAATATCTTTCTGCCTAAAGGTTATGAAATTATATTTCCTTCAAGGCAAGTTGACTTTCGCGGAGTAACCAGTTATGTTAATAAGATCAAGGTAATGTAGATCAAGGTAATGTAGATGAGCAATTATGTTAATAAAATCGAGATAATGCAGATGAGGATGTATTAGTTCTTTGATATTTGAAAGCTATTTTATATTTACAACCCAAATTATTGTAACTAGATGTGTTTTTGAAATGTTGAACTCGTATGGGAGTATTTGTTATAATATTCTTGTTTTGACATTCTTGTTTTGGTTTATTGTTTTCAGACAAGGTTTCAAAGAGATGAACAAGTATGCTTGAACTTTAAAATATACTAAAGATGTGTAAATTTGGGAACAAATCAATAGTTGAAGTATATAAAGAGGTACTTTTTAGTGTTTTGCGAATATGAGAACATAAATGTTAATTTCTTCTAATTCTTTTAAGCAATGTTATTCTATAAGGAATTTAATTCTATTTGTCTGTATGGAGGTGGAAACACTATTTTATGATCATCAAGATTTATTAGAAGAATTTAAGCTTTTTCCACCAAACTAGGTAGGCTGAAACACTATTTTATGATCATCAAGATTTACTAGAATAATTTATACTTTTTCTACTAGATGAGAGATTTATTAGAAGAATTTGCACTTTTACTACCAAATGAGATAGGCGGAAATACTATTTTATGATCACCAAGATGTACTAGAAGAATTTATAACTTTTCTACTAGATGAGACAGCTCCAACTCCCATTTCCAATGTGCATTTCTAGTAATTTCTATTGGGTATTTACACAAAGAAATTGTCGTGAAGGCCTCTTATCTAATCACTATGCTATATGTTAAAAGAATCGGTGACTATGCTTTAGTAATGTAGTTGTAAAATGTACAAACTTAGACAACCCATTGAAATTTTCTTCCATTTTATATTAACATATAGTTATGAATGCTGTCATATTATTGATTGCAAATTCCTAAAGCTATGCTCATTTGTCAATAAAAATTTTATTATTTAGTCAAAGTGGGTCAATATATTACAGACTCAATTCTATTCCATGTGAAAAGATTAGTAATCTTTTTCGTGCTTTTAAAAATAACCATGGTCAATTTCACAATTAGAGTTATTTTTGAGAAGACAAAAATCAATAGTAATTTGTAGCAAAAGTTGAATTCAACAAAATAAGGCAGTGAAATGAAAATTGTTTGCCCTTCCTTATATTGCTGCTTGCAATATAGCATTTTAGTTTGTTTGTTTTGTTATTGCTTTGAAGCATATCCATGTTGAAATCTCTACAATGAATATTGTTAAATATAAGGGTATATTAAATAATGTTAGCATTTTAGTTTGTTTGTTTTTCTAATGCTTTGAAGCATAACCATGTTGAAATTTCTACAATGAATATTGTTAAATTTGAGGGTGTATTACAAAATGTGGAACGAAATTTGTAACCGTCTCCTTTTTCTTCCATTAATAACTCAATTATTCTCACATATTTGACTATTTCCTATGGGGACTAGAAAAACCAATAACTTTATTATAAAAATATTCCAAGATTTCATTTATACTGCTAAAAAATAATAGTTTCTATTTCAAGTCAACAAAACAAACAATAGATGATAGTGTAAGCTGTGAGAGTGTTAGAGTGACATAAGGTACAAGGGTGTTGGTGATATTTTGTTGGTTGGTGATTCAAAGAGAATTAAACATCACTCATGAACTAGTTTCCCCCCTTTGATAGTAACATCAATTTCATATTTAGGTGGGTTTGATTGGGGATTTTCTCCATCCGTTTTCGGAATTTTTGAATTGTGCCACAAAATCTCAATGAGAGTTCTAATAAATTATGCAACACATTATTACATTCACAACTGGGTCTATATTCTTAGATATATTACCAAAACCATCTCACTATGAACTATATGTAAGAAGGAATCATGGTATGGATAACACGTTGGTGGAATGGGTTTCTTGAATACAATTATAAATTGACCAAGCTACAAAATTTACTATGTTCATATAGAAAATAAATGATAATAGGGAATTAATGGTTATCTAATACAAATGGCTATGTTTTTTATCACAGTGATGACTCTTTTTTCCAACCCCACTTGTAGTGTGTACGGAACTATCCTACCTCATGTTGCGATATTGTTTAACCAACTTCTCTCTCCTTTGGATTGTATCTTCTCTACATGTTCTAGAAATAAATGAAAGCACACACACACACATATAATATGAAAGGAACTAAATGATGATGTTACAATGAAGAAGTTGAGATAAGAATAGTCTTGGCTCCTTTTACATGAGCAGTCATGATAATTGTATTCCCTTCTTCCTAAGTACTCTTAATTAATGTGTATTTAATTTTTATACATAATATTTCTCTTCCCTCAAGAAAATATTTTTCTTAAAATCATAGGTAACCATGGATGTTGTTGACTAAAATGTTCACCTCTAATGAATTAATTAAAAATAATTCTCTAACACAATAAGCAAATTAAATTGAGGATTTCTTACTTGGAAAATTGAATCCCTCTATTGGAATAAAATAGTAACTCTATAATGAAGGGAATCTAACTCTCCCTCACTAATACAATGTATGGAAAGGGCATACATAATTCTCATTAAATGCAATTGTAACTCCCTCATAAAAGTATATTTGTAACTCTCACCAAATCTTCTCTCATCTCTAAGTGTAACTCTCACTCTCCCTAATTTGAATTGTAACTCCTTAAGATAAGCCTACCTTTTGTTGGCATTATGATTCTGGTATGGCTCTATGATACAGGTGTTGTACTTGATGGCAACTCACTCAAGTGGTAATGTTCTATTCAGGCTCTCAAAATGATGGAAATTAAGAGGCTCGCAGGTGAATGGTTAAAAAGGTACGGACCCGCACATTCACCATGCAGGAGGTGCGGTCATACCCCCAGGTTATCCGTTCAGAAGGTGCGGACCCTAGTGCACACACTTCAAGGCCATCTAAATGTTCCTTGCTCTCTCAAGCTTTCAAAGGTTGAAAGTATTTCAAATGGCCGTGAAGTCAGCCTTTCTAAATGGAGACTTAGAAGAAGAAGTATACATTGAGCATCCAGATGGTATCATTCTTGGAAATGATCCAAATCTTGTATGCAAACTCAAAAAGGCGCTTTAAGGTCTCAAATAGGTTCCAAGGGCTTGGTACTGTCGTTTGGAAAAATATCTTCATCAACAAGGTCTTTCAAAAGGATCAACAGAGAGCAATCTTTATATAAAAGTTGAAAATGACAAATTGCTAATACTTGTTGTGTATGTACATAACATTATCTTTGGCAGCAATGAAGAAGCTATGAGTCAAAGCTTTGCCTTGGTGATGCAGAAAGAATTCGAAATGTCCTTGCTTGGAGAACTAACATACCTTCTTGGTGTACAAATCCAACAAGATGAAGGAGGGATCTTCTTGTCTCAAACCAAATATCTCAAGAATATTTTGAAGAAATGTGGCATGGAAGATGCAAAACCAATATGTACACCCCAACCTCAGTACAAATGACAAATCAGCAGCAGTGCAGCAACCAACATATAGATCTATGATTGCAAGTCTACTTTATTTGACAGGTACCAGACCAGACATCATGCATGCAATGGGAATAGTTGGAAGATTTCAGGCAAATCCAAAGGAAACCCATCTTCACGCAGTGAAGAGAATTTTCAAATATCTTCAAGGGACTCAAAATTATGGCTTATGGTATCCTAGAGATATTGATCTCACACTTCATGCTTATACAAATGCAGATTGGGGCGGAAGCGTGGATGACAGGAAGAGCACAAGTGGTGGTGTATTCTTTATGGGTTCCAGATTTGTATCTTGGTTCAGCAAGAAACAGAGTTCAATTTCCTTGTCTACAACTGAAGCAGAATATGTTGCTGCTGCATCTTGCTACACTCAACTCCTTTGGATGATGCAGACCTTACAAGATTTTCAAATCACTTGTACACCACCTATCTCCATCTTATGTGATAATACAAGTGCAATCAGCATTTCAAAGAACCTAGTCATGCATTCAAAGACCGAGCACATACGGATCAAGTATCCCTTTCTCTGGGAACAAGTGCTTGAACAAAAGGTCAAGTTGGAGTACGTTCCTTCTAAGGAACAAGTTGCTGATATACTCACCAAACCACTGCCCAGGGAATCCTTTGAATACCTCAGGCAAAAGCTGGGGGTTGTTGATGCATCATCTTGTTGTTGAATCTCTTCTCAGTGTTGGTTGTACGCAAGGTTCATCAGTGTATATGCGTACATGTGCTGGTTTACGGATTGGTCGAAGATCGAATGGTACATGTTTAGGGGGAGCATATAATGTATTGTTGGCATTATGGTAGCATAGAATGAGAACATGGATGTTGATCGAAACATGGTTGCAATATGTATCTATCTCCATCATGGTTGTTTATGGTGTTTGGTGGATTATGATTCTTCTTTATAGATCTGGTTTATAGTCAGGGGGAGCATGTTCTTAGGGGGAGCATAACCGTTTTCCCTTGATGTGAAAGGGGGAGAATGAAGTTGAGGATCTTGAGGTTGCCATCAAGTCCAAAGGGGGAGATTGTTGGCATTATGATTCTGGTATGGCTCTATGATACAGGTGTTGCACTTGATGGAAACTCACTCAAGTGGCAATGGTCTCTTCAGGCTCTCAAAATGATGGAAATCAAGAGGCTCGCAGGTGAATGGTTAAAAAGGTGTGGACCCGCAAGTTCACCATGCAGGAGGTGCGGTCATACCTGCAGGTTATCCTTTCAAAAGGTGCGGACCCCAGTGCACATACTTCAAGGCAATGAAGCGCGCTCACGTGGGGTTTCTTATGTTTGGCTCGTGGTATTTAGCCCGCCTTTTTCTGATGCTACGGTTTTGGCCCGTGGTATAGGATCTATTTTCGCCCCAGTTTCGATCCCTTGTATTTTCCATTGATGGTTTTGTCCCATCGTGTGATTAAGGGCTTGTCTATGAATAGGGAAGGAGATCACTTTTTTTTTGTCATCTTTCATTTGAATATCTTAAAGATCTAAAATTTTGGGTGATTGATTTTAAAGGCTAGATCTAACTGAAGGAGATAACTTAACTTAATGTGAATCTATTGGCATGTCGTGATCTCTCGGGTGCATGATCAGATCTGTGGATCTGACTGATTGTGGCACATTGGTGTACTGAAAAATCTGGCCCTAATCAGAAGTCTGCACGTGATCCGAAGGCGCAGTGCGTGGGTACACAACGTAGTCAAAGGCGAAGTGCGTGCGTACGCAGCGCAGAAAAAGCGCAGTGAGGGGTACGTAGTACAAGAGAAGGAATAGTGCGGGGTGTACGTAGCAAAGTCAAGTGCAAAGTGTGAGGTACGCAGGCTTAAAGAAGGCATCGTGCGGGTCTACGCAGTAAGTCAGAAGTGAATTTGTGGATCTGAAGAAAAGTTCGCAGAGCAGAATAACAACCAGTGCAAATATGCGTAGTTCTGTCTCAGAAGAGCTGCGGACATACGCAAGCCCCTGTTGGTGAAGTTGTGGTCTTATTTTGAAACAATTTTTGATTGTATTTTATCTATTACGGCAGAGTTCTCGGGTTAGATTTTTGGTATTCTTTTCTGTTTACAGCATTTAGAAGAGTGGGTAATTCATTGGTTTATTGTACAAGGAGATTGGGTGATTTTCATGTACTTCATTATTATTTGATGTTCATGGATCAAGTTTGAAAATTAATGAAACATGGTCCTTAAAAGAGCAAAGGGGGTTGTAGCTCCCTTTGAGGAGAAAATGGAAAATGAGAGAGAGTTGTAGCTCTCTGCAGGTTACAGCCTGCGCACTCGTAAATGACTGCACCAATACAAGATCATTGTAAAAGGAGTTTCTAATTGAAGGAAGATAGAGACATATTGCAGCAGGTGGTTTTCACCCACATTAGGTTTCCACCTTATATGTGGTGTTCTTTGGTGTGACTATCTATTTTTCTTGTTAATGCTGATTATTTTATGGTACTAACATACAAAAAATAATTCAAAGTATAAATAAAGAAGATATATTGAAAAGAATTTGATAATACTGATTCACCCCCCTCTAAGTATTATTTCCAACAATTGGTATCAGAGCAGGTCCTTGTGAAGGAGCTTGATCGCTTGAAGGAAGATCCATCATCATGAGAAACTATGAGAGGGAATCATCGATGAGGCCACCTATTTTTGATGGGACAAACTTCGTATATTGGAAGTTAAGAGTTACTGCCTATCTTCAATCTTTGGGTATAGAAGTTTCGGACATCATAGAAACAGGATATACTTTTCCATCAACTACTCCTACAGATCGAGCAGAGAAAAAGAAATATGAAAAAAATGAAAAGGAAGTCAATACTCTTCTAGGATACCTATCTCAATCAGAATTTGTGAAGGTTATGCAGTATAAATCCGCAAAAGAAATATGGGACAAGATTGTTCTGAGCAATGAAGGTGAGGATCAGGTAAAACGTGCAAAACTTCAAACCCTGAGGATTCAGTATGAAAATCTCAATATGTATAATGATGAAAGTCTCGCTAACTATTTTCTCCATGTAGATGAGATTGTTAATTGTATGAAAAATATGGGTGAAGAAATAATAGAAGTTGTTGTGGTTGAAAAAGTTCTAAGATCTTTGTCACCTAGGTTTGAATCTAAAGTTTCTGCTATAGAAGAAAAGGAAAATCTCCAACATCTTAAAATGTCACAACTGCATGGAATTCTAACTACTTATGAAATGAGGAAAGGAGGTCCATCTGACAGGAGAGAAGCTACCTTCAAGGCTTCAGGCAAAGGAGAGTACTATGAATCAGGCGAAGAAGAAGAATCAAATTTCGTCGGAAATCTTCAACGAGGTAGTAGACGGTTCAGAGGTAAGTTTCCCTTCAAATGCTTTGCTTGTGGAAGAGTAGGTCACTATGCTGCCAAATGTCCTCATAAGGATAAGATTGACAAGGGAAAGGAACTTATTATATGGAACAAGAAACATAATGCAAATAAGAAGAGCTACTACACTTATGAAGACAGTGACGGTCTATCAAATAGTGATGAAGATGAACGAGGTAATGACTATAAACTTTTGATGGCATTTGAAGATGATGATTACATGGATGCATAGTGCGGGTCTATGCAGTAAGTCAGAAGTGAAGGTGCGAATCTGAAGAAAAGTTCAGAGAGCAGAAGAACAACCAGCGCAGATCTACGCAGTTCTGTCTCAGAAGAGCTGCAGACATACGCATGCCCATGTTGGTGAAGTTGCGGTCTTATTTTGAAACAATTCTTTATTGTCTTTTATCTATTAAAGCAGATTTCTAGGTTTAGATTTCTGGTATTCTTTTCCATTTACAGCATTCTGAAGAGTGGGTAATTCATTGGTTTATTTTACAGGTAGATTGGGTGATTTTCATGTACTTGATGATTATTTGATCTTCAAGGATCCAGTCTGAAAATTAATGAAACATGGTCCTTAAAAGAGCAAAGGGGGTTGTATCTCCTTCCGGGAGAAACTAGAAAACGAGAGAGAGTTGTAGCTCTTTGCAGGTTGCAGCCTGCATACTGGTAAAGGACTACACTAGTACAACATCATTGTAAAAGGAGTTTCTAATTGAAGGAAGATAGAGACATATTGCAGCAGGTCGTTTTCACCCACATTGGGTTTCCAGCTTATATCTGGTGTTCTTTGGTGCGATTATCTGTTTTTCTTGTTCATGCTGATTATTTTATGGTACTAACATACAAAGAATAATTCAAAGTATAAATAAAGAAGATATATTGAAAAGAATTTGATAATACTGATTCACCCCCCCTCTGAGTATTTATTTCCAACACCTTTCTCTCTATTGTTGGATGAGTTCCACTTCTCCTCAAGTAACTCCTCCCTTAGGGAATTTGATTTTCCTATTATTGGGTAAAGGAATAAATACATTTTGTAACTCCTCTCCTTCTCATCTATTCAATAAAGAAAAAAGTGAGAATTGAGAGTAGCATGTTCATTGTGAATAAGAAAGATATTTTAGTGTGGACTACAGTGATGGAGGAGGAAGAGAATGTGTGAGCCACATGATATGTAAGAGAAGGAGAAGATATTCAAGTAAAAGGCATGTCCACTTAAACATCAACTAGATGAGACATTGGTGACTTTATGCATTCTTATTCTCTGTCTACTCTACTAAAAAATTGAAGAAATATAATAGAAGAAGAATTGTTCAGGTTTTCCCCCTTAGGGGTTTTTCGCGGTCATTGGAAGAAAATATAATTGTGTCATATTTGTTCTTGGTTCTCTACATATGATCCTTAACTTTATGTTCTATATATAATCATTGATCTCAAATGTTTTGAAGAAGAAATCCACATTTTATATAATTGTAACATTGAGCATTCAATTTTCTCGAAAGCACATTCAGTTATTTGCAAATTACATTCAAATCAATATAAAGTACATTCTATTATATTTAGATTTTTGAAAAGTAAATTTACTTCTATTCAGTTTTCTGCAAAGTACATTCAACTTTTTGCATAGGACTTTGATGTTTTTGCACAGAGCTTTCATATTTTAAAATACTATATAGCATAATGAGTAAAGTATTTTTGTACCAATACAACACCTATGGTTGTATTTGAAGCATTATTAGAAATATCAAGTGGACGGGACCAATTTTTCCCTCTTGAAATTGGTGTCTGAAAATTTATGTTTCAACAATTCAAAAGATTTTTAACAAATATAATTCCAATGAAATTCACAATCTTTAGTGAGTAATTTGAAAAGTGGTGAAACAATATTTGTGAAGTTTTTTATAAAACTTCTATATTAACTCATGAATCTAAGAAAACTTCTAAAATCTCTTTAACATGTTGCTACTGAAATTTTAGAGATAACCTCAACCTTTAATGAATCTACATTGATTCTAACACCCGAACAATTCCTTTGCTAAAAATCAGAATGATTTTTTAATGACATAATGAAATATTAACTTCCTTACATATAATAAAGGAATTTTCTAAATCCTCCATATCCCCTACAAAATTATTCCGATAAAGAGTAAAATCATCCATATAATCTTCTACAAAATCATTGATCAAGCGAGAAAAGATACCTAATATTGCTCTATGAAGTGTAATAGGGGAATTATGCAAAATAAAAGGGCATTCCATGTAAGCATACATACCCTATAGACAAGTAAAACTTATCTTATATTCGTCTTCTTATGCAAGTTGAAGGTGATTTTATGTGCTGAGTCCATCAAGAAAAGAGAAATACTTCTTCCATTCTAATTTAATACTTGATCATTAAATGGTAATGAGAAATTATCTTTAGAGTTACTTTATTTAATTATCCATAATCTATGCATACCCTCCATTTTTAAGAAAAACTCTCCACTTTTAAGTTTTCTTAGGCACACTAAGTAATGGTGAAACCCATTGGATATCTTAAATTAGGTAAATAAAATTCACATTGAGAAATTTTTGTAACTCAACTTTAACAATCTCCCTCATATTATGATTCAGCATTCCTTGAGGTTGTCCTACAAGTTTGACACTCTCTTCTATGTAAATTTTACACACACATCTATTTGAATTAATTCCTTTCATGTCAATATATTCCCATGCAAATACACTGGAATGTTTTTGTAGCATATTTATTAACTATTCCTTTCGCCTCGAAGTTATTGTCAATGTCGAATGTTTTAAGTGGATAAATTTCTATAAGAGAACTGCCAAACCTTTCCATTGAGTTTAATAACATTTTAGATTGTGAAGACGAAAAGTATTCAATATTGAATTCTTATTGAAATTTTTTCTCTAATATATGGACACAATAATTTTGTTCACAATATGATGAAAAATAATGATTATTCCTTAAATTCACTAATTAATCTTCCTCATAATTTTGTGAGATAGTTTAAACTAGTTTAATATCTTCATAATTTCCATAATTTCAATTATTTTTCTTACTCGCACATATGCTATGAACATTTTAGTGATATTTCCACTTGAAGTGAACATATCACTAGACTTGCAACATATGAATGCATCAATATTAGCTAACCGTGGCCTACCAAGAATCACAGATGTCATCATAGATTACTTTTTGGTGTTACTATCATAAAATAAATATGATACTCCCATGGATATAGGAGTACTTATACATATTCTAATATACCCTTACACTTGAGAACATCTATATCTTCTAATTTCAATAAAGTATGATTATATTGAATATTAGTTAATTTCACCTTATCCATTGTATTATTTTGAAATAATGTTTATATTCGCACATAATACAATCAAATTGTTTAGAATTTCATTTTCATTGGTATGCACCTCTACAATTGGATTAAGTGGATCTAATTATTTTTCAATTTTTGGTTTTTGCATCACATTGCTTTCAATATTTTTGATCAATTGCACTCTTTAGAATTATTTTCATTTTCTGATAGGATTTTCAATACATAACTCCTTTACTTCTTTTGGAAAAATAGGGATTTCGTTTAAAGGTTGAGGCAATGGAATTTTGATCCAAATAATTTCCAATTCATCTAACATTTTATAATCACATAAAACTATTTTCTTATCTATACCTTCATCAATTTGTAATCTCTTCGAAAAGGCGGGATTTTGTAAGGAAATACATCATTGCTTAGCTATATGAATTTTAGGAATTGATTTTATTTTGTTTTCATCCATTTGTGTACGAATATATTCCTTCTGAGGAGTAATTTCTTGTTGAGGATTTTCCTCCTCTTCACGAGATTTATCCTCTTTATATTCTTGAATGACAACAAGGGGTATTTCATTATATAGAAACTTAGGAGATCTAACTTGAACATCATTTAAATATAGAAGAGCTATTATATAAGCTTGAAACATTTCAGCTTGCATATTATAAATCAATTGTTAAGGCACTTTATTATTGGGATTAGGGAGTAGATAAGAAGGTAATTCATTTAATTGAGGAAATTAAGTACATGGTAATTGAAGGGGTTGACTTGTAGTCAATTGATGTTGGAATTATGGATGGACATGTTTTGGAGGTTTGGGTGCAGAATAATTTTGAGCTTGATATTGAGGATATTATTGGAAATATTGAGGGTAGTCGGTATTTCTACCATAAGAACGTTGCCATCCCTTTGACCAAGATGAGTTTTGTGGCTCACATGGCCATGTATTCCATAGTAGGGTTGTGCTCCAATCACTTTGTGGTTGTGCATAACAAGGAATTTCTCCATTAGGATATTGTGCCATACCTATTTGACAAGGCTCCTAAGGTCTTCTATGAACAACATAACAAGGTTTTTTTGTTTGACTTACCCCAACATCCTTTTGGAAAATAAACATGAGTGTTAATATTAAAGTGAAGTCCTCTGTAGCATGAATCTCTGCACATATAAAAAAAATCAATATTGTAAACAGAAAATTCTCATAATGAATGTTTATACCTACATCTAGGATAGAAAATAGAAAAAGTAACATTTTCAACTTTTTTCTTGTTTTGTACTCTTAACATATCAATTTGTTCACTATTCTTCAGCACCACATGGTTGAGGGCTCATATGGAGTTTCTACCCTATCTGATCAGCCTTTGGGATGTAGATCAAGATATCTTCATCATGCTAGGGCAAGAACTGGGAGGAAATGGGCATCTAATTCATGACCAGATTATCCTGGCAAACAGAAGAAATTCAAGTCTTTGGATCTCGCTAAGGAGGTGAGAGTACTAGGAGTCTAGTCTAGAGATACTATCCTAGTGTCTAGATAACCAATGGAGGAAAGGTGAAGATTGAAACAATCACCAACAACCTCATTCTCAAAATAATTTTGTTCACCATGGCACATGTATCTAGAACATCAGATATGCATGAGGCTTCCAAGTCTCAATTTCAATATGATATCACATGTTTGACCCCAACCATCTTCCACTAGTGCAGAGGCACCTTGGCGAACATGAAGCAACAAATGTCCAACGGTAAGCATAGACACCTAAAGAAGTTCGGGTCTTGTTCTATAGTAGTCACCTTCTTCTTGGAGTGAGTGCTCCTCTTCTAGTATCAGTGGGCAGAAGTACCACATCCTACCCCACAAGATCTGAGGGTCCTAAGATGGAGCCAACTCATGCTTCGAGGAGGCATAGGTCAAAATATGCATTATCCACTATAATTATTCACTTGGCTTCAATGCTAAGTTCTTGTGGTAGATGGTTACACTTAATACGACTCAAATTTTAGAGGGGATTGAGATCTGCCTCTACCACTAGGTGAATAGTGGACCGACGCAGGTAAAAACTCATTTTTTTATTTTTTCAAGTTTTA
This sequence comes from Pinus taeda, assembly GCA_000404065.3. Classification (NCBI taxonomy): domain Eukaryota; kingdom Viridiplantae; phylum Streptophyta; class Pinopsida; order Pinales; family Pinaceae; genus Pinus; species Pinus taeda. The sequence continues at coordinate 31,844 of APFE031638264.1, forward strand.
TGATTTTTATAAAATTGTAAGATAAGACTCAACTTATGATAAATGTGCAGATGTGAGACCAAAGAGACCATGAGACATGTTCCCAATAATACATTGAGGTGCCCATCCGATAGTGGGTGAAGACTACGAGGAAGGGGCTGGCCCCTTAGAAAATATGGAGTGCAATCTAGAGGCAATCACTCGACGGGTTCTAGATTATGCCACTATCAACAATGTTTCACTACATTGGTAGTGATATACTCTGGGAGTCTCTGTGAGACTGCATCGACCGGTAGGCCATGTAGTTTGATAGTTTATCTAGTCTTTTACACATTTTGTAGGGTTTGAAAGCCAAATGTGTGAGAACATTCTATTTTCTCACATTTTCATGTAACACTAAGGAAGATGTGATATATATATTCATTTTTTATTCCTACTTATGTGTTCATAACATGATTCAATTTTTACAAATGACGTAAATGTCTATCAAGAACAAAATTTGCCAATGCATCAGTTAATGTATTTAAATTATGTGGACTATGTTGATATGTAATATAATCAAAATTTGTTTCTAGCAATGTAACACATAGATACATGCGCAATATTTGTGGATTTCTCACTAAGTAATGATTGTTTAATTGTAACACAACTTGCTTTGGATCCAACTTGACAAGTATATCCCTAATTCCAAGAGAAACTACTTCTCACAAGAGTTCAATAACTCCACTATATTCAAAAATATTATTGGTTGTTCAAACAAGGAAGATACCTCCTAAGTTAATCAGCTCGTCATTAGGGTCATAGAGTACCCATGTTGTGGAAGAGGGGTTCTGCCTGCTACAATAAGTACCATCAGCAGAACAATTGTAATGACTTGATGACATCTCCAAACCGAGTTTGCAAAGACAAAAAACAGATGGTTATGGAAAGGGTTCTTTTAAGATAGCGAGAGTCTCTTTTAGCAAGTGACTAACATCACATCATCGGGGACAACCCTTAGTGTAATGATCCTCCTCACAGATGAGGCAAGGATAATTCTACTTTATTCTAGAATCATCATCAATAGAAGATTTAGGAGGGTCTTGTTTTAGGGCATCAAATTTGGTCTTGCCTTTTGATGAGAAAGAGTATTGCAACAAGAATGATGCAACTCCTACTGCTACAAGCTTTACTTTATCAACCTAGGGTTTGTACAAACTTCGAGGTGAAAGTGTTGTATACACAAGTAAAATTGATGGTTCTGTCTTTTGTTACTATTCAACTCGCGAGAGAGCGTTAGGGTTTTCATGTTAGAGTTCTATGGATTCAGAAGAATCCTGATTACTAATCAAAGAAAGAGGAATCTACTCTAAGAGAAATCTTGTCTACTGTAATAAGGAAAATGACTTAAATCCTATGCTAAAAAAACTCCATTCGATAACTAACTGCTGAGAAACTATGCTTTACAAGAATGCCAAGCTAACATGTATGAAATGATACTATCCTAAGCATGGAAGTATGAACCCTAATCTCTTTTAATGATATGGCAGGAGGATTATGGATGTTGGAGAATGGTTGGGAGTTTTGGGAGACCCTCAGGTACCCTTGTGTTGCTTCCTACAATTTTCACCCAATTTTGGCCTTAAAAGAGTCCACTATAGGAAAACCTAGTAGATGTACTAAAAACCTACATGATTCGCTTTATTTCTAAACGATATAGCAGAGAGGAGAATGATTGGTGCTAGATGTGATTGAAGGCTTAGGGAAGGAGGCTGATAGGTGGAATGGAGTGAGAAAATTCCTAGGGTCACTTATAACTCAAAACCAAGGTTAGGAGATGGTTTTTTTTGCTCATCATGCTTGGAGGAGTTTCTATGTAAAATGATGAAATTGGTGAAGGTGTTTGTGGAAGAAAGGAATGATTATGGATGGATGAATTTGGTAGGTGGTTTCTTGCTATGGTATATATCTCTAGTTATGAAACACTTTCTCTACATGAAACATTGTTATTTTCCAAGAAATCATGTAAACAAGAAGAATTATAATAAGCTAGAAAAAGAAAGTTTAATTAGCTAACTCTCTACTTCATACATGAGGAAAATTTTAGAATGAAATGGAATCATTGATGATATCTATTTTAATACTAAATATGGAAGAGATGGTAGTTAATTCCTACACTTTCAAACTTATCAAATTCTAGTTCAAGTACAGTAAATCCTAAATGTTATGAGAAAATAGAAATCTATCTTTTTGGGGCTACATAGGGGTCATTTCCTCAAATCATGATCCATGAAGGAAAAGGTGAGGCCAAGACACCTACTAGAATATTTGTGATGCTTGTTTCCCCTTGTAACATGCTACTGAAGTAGAGCACAAATGGAAGCAAAGTAATAAAAATTAATCAAATCTACATTTCCTGCAATGAAATACTTCTAAGGACAGTTTAATCATGGATCTATGAAACCAATCTAAGCATACATATACAAGAAGAGTAGCCTTTCCTTCTAGGGTTGGGCCCTAACCAAAGAGCTTCATCCCTCTGAGTCAAATGAATACTCCATCATAAAAAATCTCATTCTCATTAACAAAACAGAAAATTCCATAGCAATTTCTTCCACAAGTCTGGAGCTAAAAAATAACCAGTGTTTTTACAACAAAAAACTGAATCCTAATGAGGCTCTAGGCCTATTTTCTATAAAATTGAAGTCCGAAACGACTTCCTTAAATCTAGGGAGGCCCGACTCCCAAACTCAAGATCAACTAAGTCTTTGACTATCACCTACTCGGCTGCCTTTTGATCTTCATGAATTGGCTGCTTGTACTCTAAGTTGGTGTGATTAAGAGAGGAATATTTGGATGAGGGAGGAGTAAATGAGGAGGATTTACCTCCTACAAGCACTCTCCCTTGTCCCATTCAAGTTACAAACCTTAATCTGCCAAAATTCCTCGATTTACTCTTCCAAACCTACATTCAATGCATATTAGTCCACTAGGCGTAATACCCCACTTTAACTCATGTCATTAAACAAAATATAATCAAAACATGTAATAAATTGTGAGAAGAGTTTATTTGACTAAGCTAGGAGTTCACTTAAGGTACATATAGTTACCCAATGATGAGGCTAATCATGACCCCCCTATTTAATCAATTGTACTCTTTAGAATTATTTTCATTTTCTTCTAGGATATTCAAAACATAACTCCTTTATTCTCCAAATATTTTCCAATTCATCTAAAATGTTATAATCACGTAAAACTATTTTCTTATCTATACCTTCATTAATTTGTAATTCTTCAAAAAGGGAGGATTTTGCAAGGAAATAGATCATTGCTTAGCTATACGAATTGTAGGAAACAGATCATCGCTTAGCCTTAATTTCCTTAGTTTCAGTGCACTTATCGAGATAGTTAATGCACATAATGATATACTTCTTTTTCTTGGATGGAGCGTCAATAGTTCCAACGAAGTCTGTGCCCCACTTTTCAAATGGCTCAAAAATCATTTCAGGTTGGAAAGGCATTTCATCTCTTGGAGTACACTTTCCCATCCTTTCGCAGCAATCACATTTCACGAAAAATCTATGCCAAAGCATTTAGGAGTACTCAAAATTCAGAAAGATGGCTATAATGTTGTGTATCTCTCCAAAGTACTAATTTGTACTCCTCAAGTATTTGACAGGTATGCACCACAATCTCCATTAACAAGTGATGTTGTTCAAGCCCAAAATGGTGGATGATACTTATGTATAGGTACAACACCTCGAGAACATAGGTCTGAAAAGAGCATAATCTAGTCGATCAAAGAAAAAACAGAGACAAGACACTTCTAAGGATGGGAAGAAGAAACAAAAAGGGGGAAAGGATAAAAATATGGTAGCCACAACACATGAGTGCAAAAATCCTAGTAACCACTACAACGTTGATGGTGATACAGAGCAGAGGTTTTGGAAGTTGCATTGAGAGCTAAACTCAAAGAAAATGAAGAAAGATAATAATAAGAAGAATATCATTGCCATTAATTCACACAACCAAGTTGAAAAAAGCTTAGACATGGATGAGAAGATCGCCTATACATTAGTTCAAAAGGAGGTGAATCAGGGTATCCTTCAACAACACGAAGAGAAAGAAATGATCAAACTCTTTCATGTAAAGATACAGGTCAACAAGATGAAGATTGATGCTTTGTTTGACTCAGGATTGTAGCAAAATCTCATTACAGCAGATCTAGACAAGATGTTAGGGATGGAGTGATCATCCGAACCCATATCCATTGTGATGGATACATAAGGATGAAAAGCTTAAGGTAAAAAATTAGTGTAAACTTACATTTGTTATGAGTGTTTATTTTATTGATGAGGTAGATCTGTATGTGGTTCCCCTTGATGAATGTGGAGTTGTGTTTTGCAGTCCACACATGTACATGTCTCATGCTATATTCATGACGAGAGCTAACTAGTACCATCTCATCAAGGATGAAATATCATTCATCATCAACTTGCATAAATAAAAGTAAAAAGTTTCAATCGTACGTGGCAACAAAGCCAATAAATTGATTAGTTCGAGCAAGAAGTATGTTTTATTTCTTTTAAGAGAAAATTAGTCTATAGACGAGTCAATAAGAGGTAAGGCATCCTTAGAGGGGTGCACTAAGAAAAAGAAAACAAAAATTGGGGGAGTTGTTATAGGAATACAAGGATGTGTTCCTAAAGCCTAAAGGGATACATCCTAAGAGAGAAGTGGAGCACGGGATCTAGCTATTTTCACACTCCCCACTGTCAAATATTGTGTTGTACATGAAGTATGCTAAAGAAATAAGTGAGGTGAAGAAATAGTTACAACAATTGTTGGAACATGGTGTCATTTGATTGAGTACATCACCATGTGGATCACCCATCATCATTGTGCCAAAGAACAATGGGACCTCACACATTTGTAAAGATTATAGGCCATTGAATAAAATCATGCTCAATAAGAGATACCCCATTCCCTAGATAGACGATGTGCTAGATCAATTGCAACAAACAAATTACTTCACTAAGCTAGACTCAAAGTCTTGATATCACGAGATTCTAGTCAAAGAAGAAAATACATGGAAGAGAAGCTTCAAAAACACGCAAGGTTTGTATGAGTTGCTAGTTATGCCATTCATCCTCTATAATGCAACAACTAAATTTATGACATTAATGCATGATGTATTATGCCATTTTATAGATTCATTTGTTATTGTCCATTTGGATGATATAATGGTATATAGTCCTACATGGGAGGAGAATAATTCACATTTGATGGAGGTGCTCGAAACATTGAAGAAGCACGAGGTGCTAGAAAATCTCAAGAAGTGTGAGTTTGCGCAAGAGTCCTTGATGTATTTGGGATTTGTGATTGGTGGAGGAGAATTGAAGATAGATCCTTCAAATATGGAGGTCATCATGAAATGGTTGGTGACTAAAAATGTTACTAAGGTTATGAGTTTCATTGGAGCACCAAAATACTTGAGGAGTTTCATAGCCTTGTTTTCATGATTATCAACACCACTCCATGCCATAAAAAAAAGTGGCAAGAGTTTCTAGTGAGGAAAAGGGTAGTAGAACGGTTTTGATGAGTTAAAGAAGAAGATAAGTGAAGCACTATTTCTCGCATTACCAAACTTGCAATGGCCCTTTGAACTGGAGACATATTTGACTAGTTATGTTACGGGAGTTGTCTTTATGCGAGTAGGAAGGCCTATTTTCTACCATTCTAAATTATTTCTTCGAGGAGTTCTTAACTACCCTACTATGAGAAGGAGCTCTATGCCATGGTGCAAGGTGTGAAGAAGTGGAAGAACTATGTAATAGGAAAGGAGATAATAATCCACACATGTCACGAGTCGTTACAGTAACTTTAGGCCCATAATAATCTACAACACAGTAGGCACTACAAGTGGAAGGGGTTTTTGAAGCAATTTAATTTGGTGATTAAGTATAAGAAGGGCAACACAAAAAAGTTGGCCAACATGTTATCAAGGCCACCAACATCAAAGATTACAGCTTTAGGGACTCTTATGCACATGGATCCATTCACAGATGATGCATACACAAAGGAATATTTAGAAGACGATGGTTTAATAGGTCATGAGAGTAGCAAACAACTCATCCATTTGATATTCTATAAATGAGACATGTTTTTAATGTCATAATCTTTTGCATTAAATCTCATGCGTAGAGATCTCAAGACGTTTTGAACAAAGATATATTTTTTCAAAACTTCACACACTCCTCGAATCATATTGGTAACTTCATCAATTCTGAGAAATTATTCTTCCACGCTTTCTTCTCTATGTATTTTTGAGATTTCAAAACTCATTTTTAAGGTTTGATGTTTTTCATTTCTAACTCTATCATCTCCTTCATGACTTTGATTTAGATTGACCCATACTTATGAGTTTCATTGGAGAACCACAATACTTGAGGAGATTCATACCCTTGTTTTCAAGATTATCAACACCACTCCATGCCATAAAAACAAGTGGCAAGAGTTTCTAGTGGGGAAAAGGGTAGTAGAAGGGTTTTGATGAGTTAAAGAAGAAGATAAGTGAAGCACTATTTCTCGCATTACCAAACCTGCAATGGCCCTTTGAACTGGAGACATATTTGACTAGTTATGTTATGGGAGTTGTCTTGATGCAAATAGGAAGGCCTATTTTCTACCATTCTAAATTATTTCTTCGAGGAGTTCTTAACTACCCTACCTATGAGAAGGAGCTCTATGCCATGGTGAAAGGTGTGAAGAAGTGGAAGAACTATCTAATAGGAAAGGAGATGATAATCCACACATGTCACGAGTCATTACAGTAACTTTAGGCCCATAATAAGCAACAACAGAGTAGGCACTACAAGTGGAAGGGGTTTTTGAAGCAATTTAATTTGGTGATTAAGTATAAGAAGGGAAACACAAACAATTTGGCCAACATGTTATCAAGGCCACCAACATCAAAGATTATAGCTTTAGGGACTCTTATGCACATGGATCCATTCAAAGATGATCCATACACAGAGGAATATTTAGAAGATGATGGTTTAATAGGTCATGAGAGTACCAAACAACTCATCCATTTGATATTCTATAACTGAGACATGTTTTTAATGTCATACATTTTTGCATTAAATCTCATGCTTAGAGATCTCAAGACCTTTTGAACAATGATATATTTTTTCAAAACTTCACACACTCCTCGAATCATATAGGTAGCTTCATCAATTCTGAGAAATTATTCTTCCACGCTTTCTTCCCTATGTATTTTTAAGATTCCAAAAGTCATTTTAAGGTTTGATGTTTTTCCTTTCTAACTCTATCATCCTCTTCATGACTTTGATTGAGATTGACCCATACTTCATTAGAAGACTTCTAGTACATAATTTTCATGATTTGAAACTCACTAGCACAAAGAGAATGAAAGTCTTGGTTTTAGCATTATTTCCATATAGGCTTTTTAGTGTGAGGGACATTAGGGACATCATAATCTACTAGAATAAAACTGTAAACATCTACTCTTAACGACATAAGATAAGCTTCCAACTCAACTTTCAATAAGGCATAGTTTGTACCATGAAAGACTGGTATCATGCTTGGGTAGGTACCTTGACTCTCTTGCCTAGACATATTCTTCATGAATCTACCTTTGAGTGGTTAGAATGTTCATGAAGAATGTTTCTCTAACAACAATTATTGTAATAAGGAATTACTCAGAGGAGCAGTGAATCATTAATAGTTGCATTCATAAAAAGTACAAACCTTCAATTATTTTCACTTAGTGATTTGAGAGGACATTCATACTACGAAAAACATGAATAGAAATATAAGACATTCAAATACGAGAAATGAAAAACATACACGCAAAATGACAAAGGTATTTTTATGTAGAAATGAGTGTGAGAAAGCCACTAATATGTTTTTTATTATGATGTAATTTAATCACCCACTTATTTGCATGAATTTTTTGTGAGCACCCATGCCTAGGAGGCCCAAATACCCTTCAAATAGAAAGATACCACTTTCCAAGAGGCACCAACCTCTTATGAATGTAGGAAACTACCTTCTCTAGTCATTGTTCTTGCGTTCATACAATTTCCAAATTGAAAATAGAGGATAACACATTTAGACAAAAACATAAATATTGTATATTACAGTGCCAAGTCCTTTCATTCAGCTCTATAACTCTCCTTTGAAGACTGATTGTTGTTGCTCAACTACCTCTACTCACCACCACATTCTTAACTCTCTCTCTGACACACTCACAATGCTAAACAATTAAAATCACACAAATTCTATTTTCACTTTGTTTAATTACTCAACACATTGTTTCTCCTCTGTAGCACTAGCAATGCATGGCTTTCCATACTATATTCAGACATGGGAGAAGAGTTAATGCAAAGAAAGGGTTGTGGATTGTTTTATATGTTGAGAATTAAGTCAGATTCAAGCTATTGAATCAAATAGGTTCTCCATTAATAACTACATGTACTCACAACATGGTTCTTCGTTTTTTCTCTTCAAGGGGCATAGCAGAACAGGAGAATAATACCATAAAGACTCATTTTCATTTAACTCATGATAGCCTTCAATAAATCTGAGGGGTGACCAATAGTGCTTCACAAAGGTCTTCATTAAATTGCTCCTGTGCATCATGGTCCTTCACTACCTTGAATGAGTGCTCTGAGCAATTGTATTTACTTCCATTCTTAATTCCCATATGTCAAGTCATTTATCTAAATCCTAAAGGCTTTCCATTAGCACCATTATCAGTTTTGTGGATTTTTCCCTTTAGCTTGCCTTAGTTGTTTTAAAGTAATGAGGCCACATGTTGTGAGCACTCGCTAGGCCTTTAGGTGCCAAGGCCCTAAATTTTAAACCCTTCATCGGCCAAGTTACTCTCTTAATACATCTCCACCATTGGTATCATTTCTACGAGAAATGAAAAAGGCTTGGAACTAAGGTAAGAGCTCCCAAGCCCAACACTTTTATCTTGACACTTTTATCTTGACACTTTCATAATTATAATTAAAAAAAAACAACCTATTCATAGAATTATGATGAGATAATTTTTAGTGAGGAGAACCATCCAAATTTACAAAATAGAATCCTAAAAGCTTAAAGCTTGAATTGATAAAATCAAAATTGTGTTACCTCGGTCGAAATGAACACTTCAAGAAGCCATTAAAACAAATTACTTTACAGTAGGTGGGCTTAGTTGTGTGAGCTACTGATACCAAACAAGTTTTTCAGTTGGTGTTATATATTAATATAACTGTGGTGGTAGGATAGTTACTCCGTGATAGTAGCACTAGATAATGCTATTCACTGTAACTACCGCCTTTAGCAATATGAATTACATATCCAAAGGTTAGCCTTCTTCTTTTTCTTCCATTAATAACTCAATTATTCTCATATATTCGACTATTTCCTATTATTGGCGACTAGAAAAACCAACAACATTGTGATAAAAATATTCCAACAATTCATTTATATTGCCAAAAAAATAATAGTTTCTATTTCAAGTCAACAAAACAAACCATAGATGATAGTGTAAGCTGTGAGAGTGTTAGAGTGACATAAAGGATAAGGGGGTTGGTGATATTTTGTTGGTTGGTGATTAGAAGATAATTAAACATCACTCATGAACTAGTTGCCCCCTTTGATGGTAACATCAATTTCATATTTAGGTGGGTTTGATTGGGGATTTTCTCCATCCTTTTTGCGAATTTTTGAATTATGCCACAAAATCTCAATGAAAGTTCTAATAAATTATGCAATGTAGTAATCTATTCACAAATGGGTCTATATTCTTAGATATATTACCAAAACTATCCCACTATGAACAATATGTAAGAAGGAATCATGATATGGATAACACGTTGGTAGAATGGTTTTCTTGAATACAATTATAAATTGACCAAGCTATAAAATTTACTATGTTCATATGGAAAATAAATGATAATAGGGAATTAATGGTTACCTAATGCAAATGGTTATGTCTTTTATCATGGTGATGATTCCTTTTTCCAACTCACTTGTGTGTACTTAACAATCCTACCTCTTGTTGCGATATTGTTTAACCAACTTCTCTCTCCTTTGGATTGTATCTTCTCTACATGTTCTAGAAATAAATAAAAACACAGACACACACATAATATGAAAGGAACTAAGTGATGATGTTGCAATGAAGAAGTTGAGTTAAGAATAGTCTTGGCTCCTTCTATATGAGTGGTCATGACATTTTTATCCCCTTCTTCATATTTACTCTTAATTAATGTAGATTTAATTTTTAAAGATAAGGTTGCCCTCCCCTCAAGAAAATAATTTTCTTAAAATCATAGGTAACCGTCGATGTTGTTGACTAAAATGTTCACCTTTAATGGATTAATAAAAAATAATTCTCTAACACAATAAGCAAATTAAATTGAGGATTTCTTACTTGGAAAACTGAACCCCTCTCTTGGAATAAAATAATAACTCCTCTCTTTGGAATAAAATAGTAGGTCTAGAATTAAGCGAATTGACTCTAAAAAATAATTCTCTAAAGCAATAATTAAATTAAATTGAGAATGTCTTACTTGGAAAATTGAACCCCTCTCTTGGAATAAAATAATAACTCCTCTCTTGGAATAAAATAGTAACTCTATAATTAAGGGAATCTAACTCTCACTCTTCATTACAAATTCAATGTATGGAAAGAGCATAAGTCATTCTCATTAAATGCACTTGTAACTCCCTCATTCAATTCTATTTGTACCTCTCACCAAATATTATCTCATCTCTAAGTGTAACTCTCACTCTCCCAAATTTGAATTTTAACTCCTTAAGATAAGCCTAGCTTTCTCTCTATTGTTGGATGAGTTCCACTTCTCCTCAAGTAACTCCTATCTCGGAATTTGATTCTCCTATTGTTGGGTAAAGGAATAAATTCATTTTGTAACTCCTCTCCTTCTCATGTATTTAATAAAGAAAAAAGTGAGAATTTAGAGTAGCATGTTCAGTGAAAGATTTTTTAGTGTGGACTACAAGCAAGGGAGGAGTAAGAGAAAACTGTGAACCACATGATATGTAAGAGAAGGAGGAGATCTCCAAGTAAAAGGCATGTGCGCTTCAACATGAAGTAGATGAGACATTGGTGACTTTATGCATTCTTATTCTCTCCCTACTCTACTAAATTGAAGAAATACAATAGAAGAAGAATTGTTCAGGTTTCCCCCCTTAGGGGTTTTTAGGTGGTCATTGGAATTAAATATAATTGTATCATATTTTTTATTGGTTCTCTTCATATGATCCTGAACTTTATGTTCTATATATAATCATTGATCTCAAATGTTTTGAAGAAGAAATCCACATTTTATGTAATTATAACATTGAACATTCAATTTTCTCGGAAGCGCATTTAGTCCTCTACAAATTACATTCAAATTAATGCAAAGTACATTCTATTATATTTAGTTTTTTGAAAATTAAATTTACTTCTATCAAATTTTCTGCAAAGTACATTCAATTTTTTGGGTGGGACTTTCAAGTTTTATCTTTTGTCCCAATACAACACCTATGGTTTTATTTGAAGCGTCATTAGAAATATGACATGGACAAGACCAATTTTTCACTCTTGAAATTGTTTCAACAATTCAAAAGCTTTTTCACTTATATAATCCTAATGAAATTCACAATCTTTAGTGAGTAATTTGAAAAGTAGTGAAGAAATCTTTGTGAAGTTTTCAATAAAACTTCTATATTAATTTGTGAATCTAAGAAATCTTCTAACATCTCTTTAACATGTTGCTACTGAAATTTTAGATATAACCTCAACCTTTAATGAATCTGCTTTGATTCTAACACCTGAAATATAGTGACCCAAAAAAATTCCTTCGCTAAAAATCAGAATGATTTTTTAATGAATTAATGAAATATTAACTTCCTTACATATAATAATTAAATTTTGCAAATTCTCCATATCCGCTACAAAATTATCCCCATAAAGAGTAAAATCATCTATATAAACTTCTACAAAATCATCAATCAAGTGAGAAAAGATACCTAATACTACTCTATGAAGTGTAATAGGGGAATTATGCAAAACAAAAGGGTATTCCATTTAAGCATACATACCCTATGGACATGTAAAAGTTATCTTATATCGGTCTTCTTATGCAAGTTGAATGTGATTGTATGTGTTGAAACCATCAAGAAAAGAGAAATACCTCTTCCCTTCTAATCTATTTAATACTTGATAACTAAATGGTAATGAGAAACAATCTTTAGAGTTTTTTTATTTAATTATCCATAATCTATGCATACTCTCCACTTTTAAGTTTTCTTAGGCACACTAAGTAAGTGTGAAACCCATTGGATAGCTCAAATTAGCTAAATAAAATTCACATTGAGAATTTTTTGTAACTCATCTTTAACAATCTCCCTCATATTATGATTCATCATTCCTTGAGGTTGTCCTACAGGTTTGACACTCTCTTGTATGTAAATTTTACACATACATATATTTGAATTAATTCCTTTCATGTCAATATATTCCTATGCAAATATAGAGGAATGTTTTTTTAGCTTATTTATTAACTATTTCTTTTGAAATTTGTGGAAGTTATTGTTAATGTTTAATGTTTTAAGTGGATAAATTTCTATAAGAGAATTGCCAAACTTTTCCATTGAGTTTAATAACATTT
>APFE031638267.1:0-22648 GCA_000404065.3 Pinus taeda
AATCCTACGTGTCCCGAATCCCCGTGTCAGGTGACTTAGGTGTCAATACTCCAGAGAGAAATATGCACCAGTCAAACTAAATATCAAGGTGGAGGTTAACATAATGGTTGTGATTGTTATTCTCTGTACCCATCCCAGCGTCTATTGGTGATTTGAAACGTCTATCATTATTCATAATATATTGTGTCAATACTCCAGAGAGAAATATGCACCAGTCAAACTAAATATCAAGGTGGAGGTTAACGCAATGGTTGTGATTGTTATAGAGAGGCTTCAGTGCTCTCAATGGAGGGAAGCTCAGGCACTTAGGATGTCTCTGCAGGAAATACCCCACAAACTCATGTTTTCCTCCTTTCTGGCAATAGTGTTTATGATTACAAACCTATGGATCTTCCACCTTTGGAAGATACTTCAGACTCAAGAAAAGTTGAAAATGGTAATTTGGAGGTCATTTTGTTGAGTGTGGATGGCCAAACTCGAGAAAAGTTGAAATTGGTAAATTGGAGGTCATTTTATTGAGTGTGGATGGCCATGTAATGACAGCACCTATGAACTCATTTAAGCATGTAGAGAGTGGCAATTTATGTGAAACTCAAGTAAATATTGTTGATGGTCAGGATTATTGTAAAGAATCTAGAGAGAGAATCAAACCTGTAGGCTAGGTGGTGGATATCCACAGCAAGTTCATTAGGCACAAAGATCAGTTCAGTGGTACAAAAATAACCTTAAAATATATATAGTGACTTATGCATATATTGGTGTCAGCTATTTGAAACAGGTCCATCCTAGTTTAAACACACACACTGTTTTGACTAGTGGATACTTTGTCAACCATTTAAGGTTCAAATTTAAGGATGAAACTTATACAACATATATAATGCTTGTTGCTACCTGTGCTTCAAAAAATGGAATGGACACACTATAGTTTTAGCTTTCAGGATGTTATGTCAGCATCTTCTATCTAGCATATTGCATATGACATGAGTTTGTTCAGTTCTAAAATGGCTCAATAAAGGATTGCCAAGAATTGTTAACTTATCCACCTTCTAATCATCAAATGATATATAGGACATATGTAGGCTCCTACAAAGTCATGTAGCTGATCTTTCTGATTGTAAGTTGCAACAGAGTAGATCAAGTTGTGGCATCTTCCATGTTGGTATGTCTATACCATATTGTGCAATGTGAAGCCAAGTCTTTTTGTTAGGATGCAGCTCTTGTGAAGGAAATACACTAAACTCATTATGTGTGATCAAAGGCTAAATCTTCAACTTCTCTTAGTGGTGGCTGAGAAATCCACTGGTAGGGATGGAGTAGACAAAACAGAGGTTGATAAAATTAGGCTATCATTCAATATTCATTCTTTGGATAGCATTTCACATGTTGGTCAAAGCAGTGGTGAAGTTTTCATTTTTTTTTTTAGCACAGTTTGAGATTTTCACATAAGAAAATGGGGAACAAGTTGCTAAGTAGCAACTCAAAAATTTCTCCTGCTGGTGAAGATAATGATGCAAAACTAAAGCTTCAGATGGGATCTGATAACATAGTGGATTCATCTTTTCACCACCAGAAAATGCCAGGAACCAACAAGACTCCTCATATTATTCTTTTTGTAGTAGAATTAGCAAATGGAAGTGGTATACAAAATGCTTGTATTCACTTAAGAGTCTTCAGTAATGGAGACTATTTCCAGTGCTATTGCAACACTAGATTCAACCAGTCAAACTAAATACCAAGGTAGACCCAATCTTGATAGTGGAGAATCTCTGAAAGAGAGGTAATCAAGTGCCCGCCAAATGTACTCTATGTCAATCAGAGGAAGAAATTGCCCCACAGCTATTTTTAGTTTGTCCCTTCACCAAACATATTTAGAACTACACCATTAAGGATCTCAGCATTCAAGTAGGCAAAGGATTGGAGGCAACTAAACCTTTCATGGAAAAAAAAAATCCTATGGCCAGAAAACTAAACAACAAACCAATGATGGTGAAAGCATGGAAGGACATCCCAAAATACATCTCATGGAAAATATGTATGGTCCAGAATCATGCTCTCTTTCAAAATAAAGCACCCAGACCAAAGATAGTGTTAGAGCTCTTCTAAATGAGAAAACACACCGGTACTTGCTTGTGGATAAAGTTACAAACAAAAAATGCCTAACATTTAGAAATCATAAATCACAAGTGAGAAGATAAATGATTGGTTTTGCAAAGTGTTTTGAATATAAGGCTATTTAAGAAACTGTATTTATCACATTTAAGTCTACAGCTATGAAGGAAAACAATCATTAACAGAAAACTATGTTCAAAGTAGCAAATGTTTATGGATAGCGTTATCTGCTGCCAGTAATCTTTAGTCTTAATCTGTGAAGACATTCTGATAAAGAGTTAGCTCTATAACGAATTTGTAAGAGATGATGGACTTCACCCTACAATTGTTTGCATTATGGATAATTTTAGGTATCCATGTGCTTAAAGGTTGATATTTTTACACCAAAAGGCCTGGCAGATCTAAAATATTAGGTAAGATGCCAGAGAGCAATGGGTGTTTCATGGAATGCAATTATGCAGGATATGCACAAAATGGAGATGATGAAAATGCCTTGAAACTCTTTCGCCAAATGCTGCTAACTAGCATGAAATCAAACAAATTCACTTTTCCCACTGTTGTCAGTGGATGTGCCAGCTTAGGAGCCTTAAAAGAAGGCAAGGAGGTCCATGCCCGTGTCATGGGAACGAGACTCTGCTCAGATATCTCTATATGGAATGCCTTCGTTACTTTATATGCAAACTGTGGGATGCTGTGCAATTGTTTGACATCATGCCTAACAGGGATGAATCCTCATGGAATGTAATAATTGGGGGATGCTCCCATAATGGGCTTGCCGATGATCGAATCAAGCAAACTAATAACCATCAAACGATTTTGACTATTGCGCTAAAGCCTAAAACTATAGTCCCCGACAAGAGGGAGGGTCTAAAAATGTCACCATACAAAACAGTATGTAATTAATTATTAAACATCATAAACTGATATTTAAAAATTTTACAAAGAGAACTTAATTGGCCTTATTTAATATTAAATTTACTTATAACCAACTTCATTATGAATAATTGATTTGTTTGCTTGAAATATGTCATGAGTGCAAGAAGGGATGCTCCCATAATGGGCTTGCCGATGATCGAATCAAGCAAACTAATAACCATCAAACGATTTTGACTATTGCGCTAAAGCCTAAAACTATAGTCCCCGACAAGAGGGAGGGACTAAAAATGTCACCATACAAAACAGTATGTAATTAATTATTAAACATCATAAACTGATATTTAAAAATTTTACAAAGAGAACTTAATTGGCCTTATTTAATACTAAATTTACTTATAACCAACTTCATTATGAATAATTGATTTGTTTGCTTGAAATATGTCATGAGTGCAAGAAGGCAAATACATGTGGTCACTCTACGTCAAACCAGAGTGCAAGAAGGCAAATAAATGCAATCACTCTACATCAAACCATCACAATCACGTAAGGGAAGGACCATGCACCCTCATGATATGAGGGTTGTGGATCTTAACTGCAAAGAGAAGGATCAAAAATAGGTTATTTCCCCCTTTACTAATATTAATGGCTAGAAGTCACATTACTATGTGGAGTGGCATAATAGAAGCATCATAGCAAGTGCATGAGGATAAGGTCCTAAGAATGGAGATAAAGCAATAACTTCAATATTTTTATGCATTTGTTGTTTTTGTTGCATACTTATTTCTCCCAGTTGTCTAGTAAAAGACCATGTTCCATTTTAGTTGTTGTATTCCTAGCTTATTCTAAGGGTGTCGCTTAGATATACAATGTTAATGTTAATGCCTAGGGTAATGAGAACATTATAAAGTAGCAAAGCTTGGAAGTAGTCACACCTATCATGAGTAGAGAAGTTCAAAAATGTGTGGGAACTCCACCTCAAACCAGCATGACATGGTAATGTGAAGAACCATGAAGCTTCGTGATATGACAATGATGGATCTTAACCCCAAGAGATGGAACAGAAATTTTTTGACCCTCTACAAGAATTAACCACTAGAAGTCACATTATTGTGTGAAGTGGCAAGATGGAAGAATGATAGGGAGTGCCAAGTAAATATGGTGTTGAGAATGAAGAGAATGCTGTGGTTTCAATCTTCTAATGTGTTTGTTTCTTTTGAGGCTCACTTTCATCTCCTATTTGTCTAGTTAGAGTTAGAGACCCTCTTTGGTTTTAGCTAGTCTATGTTCCTAGGTTATTGTGTGGTCTCAGGACAGGTTAGTGTGTGGACTTAAGGCCCAACGAAAGTTGATTGAAGAATGGAAAAAACATGTACATAGGATGAGGTATGAGGCTTCATCTCAAGATAGGAGATAAGTTAGTTTGCAAATTAAGGCCCAACTAAAGTTGATTGAAGAAATGGCAGAAAATCAAACCCCCTCCATAAACCCTTAACATACCAAAGTTGGTTGCACTCTTTCCTATCTTTGTGCAAGGCCAAATTTTTTATGTCCATTACATTGCTTGACTGTGGTAGGTTCTTGAAAAACATGCATTCCTCCATGATAGAAAGATGGAAGAAGTCCATGATGCTTGTGGCTCCTTCATAAAAACATGAAGGAGCCATATAAGAAAGTTGTAGATATTATCTAGCTGAAAATACTAATGTGTCATGTTTTACTAAAAATGTTGAGATCAAAATACACACATAAGAAATCCACACCCTCAAATGGCACAAAGTGCTTAGTACCCCTCCCCAATTGTAGATGAAAACTAGTATGGTCATAACTTTGATTGAAACTTTTTTTTGTTTCATCCATATCTACAAGTACACATAAAAAAGCCACACCTTCCAGTGGCACAAAGTGCTTTGTACCCCTCCCAATTATAGATAGACGAAAACTAGTATGGTCATAATACTTAGTACCCCTCCAATTATAGATGAAAAATAGTATGGCCATAACTTCAATTGAAACTTTTGTTTTGTTTCATCCATATCTGCGACAAATACACATAAAAAACCCACACCCTCTAGTGGCACAAAATGTGCTTTGTACCCCTTCCAATTATAGATAGACGAAAACTAGTATGATCATAATGCTTAGTACCCCTCCCAATTCTAGATAGATGAAAACTAGAACAGTCATAATGCTTAGTACCCCTACCAATTATAGATGAAAACTAGTATGGTCATAATGCTTAGTACCCCTCCCAATTATAGATGAAAACTAGTATGGTCATAATTTCAATTGAAACTTTTGTTTTGTTTCATCCATATCTACAAACTCTACTCGATTAAAAGCAAGTAATAAGTAGCAAAAGAGTTCAATTAAACCAAAGTGGAACCATTAAATTATGTGGCAACAAACATACCTCCTTCATCTTTGCCCATTAAATCTGTTGAATCGTCATCAGCTCTGTTAATGCTTGCCTTAATTTCCTCACTCATAGAACTCAAAACAAAAGCCATGAACAAAGGTGAAAAAAGCAAAAAACAAAAAAAAAGGAAAGTAGACATGAAAAACAAAATATCAAACTACAATTTAGCATGGCCATGCTCAAAAATGTAAAAAAATACCAACCATAGTTGTAAAAAACCCAAATAACAAACAACAAGCAATAGCAAAATATACAAATAGCAATAACAAAAACAAAACAAACAAAGAGAAATAGTAGACACAGACTCTTCTTTGCAATCCCAAAAATTCCCTGTGGTCGATCAAGGACATCCTGCAGATCCAAAAATAGAAGAGTATTAAATAGAGACTATAAAATGTTCTTATAATAAATATTAAATGCACACCAAATATCTTATGATAAATATAAAACAATGACAATGTGGTAATTCCACAGCAGATAGCATGGACTTTGCACTAAAAGAGAACCCACCTCTACCACTACCTCTTCGCTGCACTATAATAAAGTGTTTCTCACATAGATATTTCAATAGTTTCATCAATTATCCTCCATGTTACTTTCCCTACATTGCATTGCACTCAATATTTAAATAAACAAATAAATTTAAATGCCTCTAATTTAAATGAACACAAATAACCCCAGAATTTGTATTGACAAAATGCTCTTGTATATCCATGTTACTTGTTTTACCTGAAATTGCCATTGATGTTAGCTTACTCTCAGTAGCTGAATTCTTTATTGTTTCAGATGTGCTTTTTTTATCAGTTTGTAACAGACTTTGGAATTGTTGAACCTTGATTTACATGCCCAAGCATAGTATGACTTGCAGCCTTCTCATTTCATGGATTTATATTTTGTGTTTACCTGCAATATCATCAAACTCAAGCTACTATGAAGAAAACAGTTCTAACAAATTAATGACAAGTGTTTACTGCAATAATTGCTTTTGATATAATCTTTTCACTCAACTAAATCTGTATAATATTATTATATGAAGAGTTTAATTTATTATCCACACCTTAAGGAGAGTTGATGGAATTTGAAGTGGACGTTGACTTGGTTTGTTCATATAGATCCAACATTTGATTGCTAGCTTCTGCATAGAAATTAACAATTGTAATGGGTAGATTCCTACATGTCACAAATTGACAAGTCACTTATAATAGTCAGTCCCCTACTTCCTAATATATATCGCCTAACAACAATTGATGTGTATGAGCAATGAAAAAACATATTTAGATATGATAACATTATGCGAAATTTGAGCAATATTACAAACCTGAACACTCTGCAAAATCTCCAAAGTATATCAAAGCAGATAAGTTTAGCTAACCCTCACACTAGTGAGGAGTCACATGAAAATCCTCCCACCAAGTCCTCTCTCCATCTAATGGCAGCAAGAAAGATAGCTCCAACACCAATATGTTTTAATCCCTGTAACACATAAAGCAATTTTCTAATCTTGTTGAAAATGCAGAGATGCATGCAATCCAAAAAGAAAAAAATATTGAAAACTAAGGATAAGAGATTGGAACACTCACCCATTATTGACAAATTCCATGCTACTTTTGCTAAAGAATTCTATGCAGCATTAAAAATCTTGATTTGCAGAAACAATATGTTTGTATGGATATTACATGATAAAGCAAAGGTCAGCGTAGAAACAACCTGCTCAGCCACAAATACCACCTATCCCTACCTATCACTGTCATTCATAGCACTCTTGAAAACCAAAGCAAGTTGCATATATATAATGCTACACAAACATTGAATCCATAAAACACATCCAAAATGTTAGCTCCTCAAAGTTCATTAGCAAAAAAGGACATAAAACATGTTGCAACATCAATTTATACAACGTTCTAAACCATACCTTTTTTCCAATACCTTCAGCAGCAGTAGGGTTCCTCTTTTGTTGAATGTCCTAAGCCAACATTGTAGCATCTCAAGGAAGCACAAAAATTTCTTCAACGTTACCATAAAGGAACATACATGCTATCGCAATAGTCTACACAAGGAAGTAAATATAACTAATCATCAAAAGGTTGTATTTACAACATTTGGACTAATCACAATATGCATCCCCAACAATATACTAAATTGAACCAAAAAAAAAAAAAAACTGAAAAATGTGAGCCTACAAACCAAAAATAAATTATATAGATATTAGCCAATATCGTCTTGCATGCTTTCTAATGTCTTATAAGTTCAGTCTACTCCCATCTCCATCCCCTCCTAAAAATGTTGATATCAATGCGGTGAAAATAACTTGTGAATTGAAAATAAATAAGAATTTAGAAAATTAAACATTTGTCAACTTTTCCTATTTGCTTCAAATCGGGATGACAAACCTGACTATTTAAAAATAATTAAATAAACCTTGAAAAGAAGTCCAACCTTCCAAAACGTGTCTTTCCGTAAGGTCAAGGAATTTGATAGAATGCCTAATATTAATGTATTCACAAGAAAGAAAATTGTTTTCCCATAAAAAATTATAGCTATGACATGTCCCAATTAAGAAATGATACAGAAAAACATGTAGTTTACAAAGTTGCAAAAAAACCCAAAAATTTTGAAAAACATATTGTCAGATGAACAAGAAAAAAGAACTAAACAATTTGTCCTACTTAAAAAATTGGATAAGTGAATATATTTTGGAAAAACTGACATCTAGATGTATGTAATATGATAAATATTTCTAGGTAGAAAGGGTTGTTGGTTCAGATCTTTAAATCAGATATTTAGATATCCATGTTATTCTTGAAACTCGACACTTTTTTTATGCATTGAAATTCAGGGGTACATTGGATTCTTGGGCATAACAATTGATGTTCTGCAGTGTTATCTAGCTCATATGAAAGATGTTGCTTTGATTGCTATTCAAGATATATTTGTCCCTTGATATTATCAGAACACTTATTTTAACCACCCACTGAATTCTTAGATCCAAAGGTAAATGTGCTATGAGAAATTTTAAACAATCTGTCCTGCTTGAAAAATTGGATGAGCGAGAATATAAATTGGAGAAACTGACACCTAGATGTATGGAATACAAGAAATATTTCTAGTTAGAAAGGGGTGTTAGTTCATATGTTTAAATTAGAAATTTAGACATCCACAATATTGTCCAAATTTGAGACACTTTTTATATCCACTGAAATTCAGGGGTACATTGGATTCTTGGGCATCAAGTCATCCATCAATTAGAAAGGCGGGTTCACCTACTACTAGAGACGTTCTCCCTCAACCTAAAACATGCCTAACCATATTGAAAAGAGCATTCAACATATTGTTTACTTTGTTACAACTGTTAGTAACTATAATACCAAACCAGAAAAATTAAATAGAGACCAAAAAATCTTATGAAAAATCTTAAAATGGAAACAAAATTTGCATTAGAAATATTGAATGTAGTGTGAGAAATCACAAATTTATCAATATGTTAATGTAAAAAATCATATTTTGAAGGCCAGATATTGTATACCCTAAATAAATAAGGAGGAAGGAGAACCACCAAAACAAAAAGAAACTCATAACAAAACCAAAAGAGAACTTACCCTTTGTCTCATGCCTCTGCACTTTTATAAATTGTTCCAAGCCTCTCCCACACAAAGATATTTCAATGGGTCCATCAATGTGTCTCCCATCCCTTTATCTACATTGCAGTGCACTCAATAAACAATAGTTTCATTAATACTTCTACACCTTCCCTTATTTGCAATGCAATGCACTCAATAAATGAACAAATCACAAAAAATATAAGATGCATCTAATTTAAATAAGCACACAAGGAATCGTATATACCTCATAATTCTTATAGCCTTCGCCTTCACCTAACTCACCTACGGAATCTACATCAATGCGAGGACCTGCCTTTATGTCACAAACTACCCAGCCAAACCAAAAAATATTAAACATAAATCATAAAATCTTAAGAGAAACAACAAAAGTCTTATGAAATAATATTATGGGAAAGCTTACCATAGAGATGATGAGTAATGGTCAACAATAAATAGGTGACCAAAGGAGGCAAACCAATGTTCTTAAAGAAAGTACTTGATAGCAAAACAAATTAGCATGTGATGCTCACAAATGCAAAAAAATATGAAATATCAATGGACAAACGAAAGAAAGGAACTCACCCTTTATGTTAGAAGATAACTCACCCTCAAATCCATTTACCTTTGCTATACCGCCACACATCTCTCACGCGAAGATATTCAATAATTTCACCAATGCTCTTCCACCTTCTTTAATCCGCATTTCCTTTAAATTTAAAGGATCATATATGATATGATTATGAAGCAACAAATGAGTTAAATTAAAATAAACATGGAACTATATAATTATGTAGTAGCGAACAAGTAAATCACTCAATTACGCAATACATACATCCATCGCTTTTGCCCACTACACTCAAAGCCCACAAAATGGGTTATAAAGAGTAGGACCTATTTAATCTCTTCACCCGTCCAAAAAAAAAGAATTAAAGTAAAAAAAAAATAGATGAGGGCGCATAAGAAAACAAAATATCAAGCCACAAGTTAGCATGGCCATGCTCATAAATGCAAAAAAAAATAAAATCCATAAAAGTGACAAAATACATCAATAGCAAAAGATGCAACCAACAATTGCAAAATTACCAAAATTAACCCAAAAAAAACAAGTTGAGAGAAACAATAGATTAAGACTCTGATCTGCAACCCTAAAATGTGTCAATGGCCAAACAAGGACACCCTATACACCAAAAACATACGAAAAATATTAGATACACATAATGTTGCGTGAAATATGAAACAAATATCAAAAATATTTTATGAGAAATCTTAACTAGAGCCAACAATATAATGAGTAATCTTATGCACTAGAAAGTACAACTTATGCAAACACTAAAAATCAACCTTGAATAGGTAAGAAGGGATAATTGTCACATTTCATAGAAGAATTTCATAGCAAATCATACATGGATTTAGCACCCAAAAAAAACTCTCATATACCTTTACCTCTACGTCTACCTTTACCTCTACCCCTCTCGTAAAGATATTTCAGTGTTTTCACTGATGATCCTCCATATTCCACCAACTGCTTTATATTCCACTGAATTAAATAACATGCAAAAATATGAAATACACGTAAAATGTTGTAAGATATATAAAATATAAAATGTTGTGAGATATATTAGATAAAGATTGAAAATCTTAAGAGTAATATCAAAGAATGACCAAAAGTATTGTAATCAATCTTATATATTAGAAAGTACATCTTATGTAAACACTAAAAATCATAAACACATGAACATTTGCACCAAAAGAGAATCACCTCTACCTTTGCACACTATTGCAATCTCTCCCTCACAAGGACTTAGTAGTTTAGTTAGTAATATTTAATGTTGCATTACCTGCATTGAATTATGTCAATGACAAGATAAATGACAGATAATGTAAGACACCTAAAATTGAAATAAACATAGATGGAACTATGCATAAACGAAAAATCATAAATCCTAAATAGGTAAGGAGGAATGATTATATATAGGTAAGTAGGTAATCACAAATCATATATGGACATTTGCACCAGAAAAGAACTCACCTCTACCTTCGCACACTATTGCAATCTCTCCCTCACAAGGACTTGCCTCTATCTTCACCCACTATTGCAATCTCTCCGTCAAAAGAACATTTTAGTAGTTTAGTTGGTAACCTTTTATGTTACAGTACCTGCATTACATTATATCAATAACAAGATAAATGACAAATAATGTAATACGCCTAAAATTTAAATAAATATAGATGGAACCTTGCATAAACAAAAAATCATAATTCCTCAATAATAGAGGAGGGAGAATCATTGTATTCAAACAAGAAAATATCCATGTTGGAATTAAAAGAGAACTAACCTTTTACCTTTGCACTCTCCTACACTTCTCCAAGTCTCCTGCTCACACAACTAAATTTCTCCTCCACCTTCCTTTACCTAGATTTGCATTGCACTCACTATATAAATAAATCCCAAAAGATACAGAATTTATTTAACTTAAACAAACACACATGATACCATACCCACCTCCTCCTCTTACTTAGTCTTCCCCTTCACCAAATGCACCTATGCAATCTGCACCATCACTAACACCTACCACCTTTATATCTCCACTTCCTAAATCCAACAAAACTTGAACCATAAAATATTAAATGAAGACCAAAAAGTTTTAAGACAAGCAACAAAAGTCTTATAACAAATATTAATGTTTAAACAAACACTGAAAGATATTATGAGAAATCTTAATCATAAGCCAAGACAAAAAAATTATCAATAATATTATGCAAAAGCACATTTTATTGAATATTCAATGACCAAAAATCATAAACCCTAAATAAGGAAGGAGAGAGGAGAACCATAGTATTGAAGAGGAGAAGATATGCATACCGGAACCAAAAGAGAACTCACACTCTATCTTTGAACTCTCCTACATCACTCCAAGTCTCTCCTACATAAAAATATTTCAAAAGTTTCAACATTGCTTCTCCACCTTTGCTCGTCCATCTTCCTTCACCTGCATTTGCATACATTTAATAAATAAGAGAATCCCAAATAATATAAGATGCATTAATTTAAGTAGAAGTACATCTTATGCTACCAAAAATTATAAACCCCAAATTGGTAAGGAGGTTAGGGAACCATTGTATCTAAACTAAGAGGATTTTATAGTAGAACATAAATCAGTCTTGCACCAAAAGATAATTCATCCTCTACCTTTGGTTCTACTTCTGCTATAGTGCTCCACATCTTCCTGACAAAAAGATATTCAATAGTTTCATCATTGTTCATTCACCTTTCTAACTCTATATTGCATCTAAATTTCAATAGACACATGATATAATGATGAACCAACAAATGAGTTAAATTTACATGGGCATGAAACAATATAATTATGTAGTAACAAACAAGTAAATTCTCCTTATACATACCTCTTTTGCCTTTTCCCATAAACAAGTAAATTCCCAATTACATACCTCTTCGTCTTTGCCCACTAGACTATAGACTCCACATCATCCGTAAACCCACATTATGGGTTGTTAAGGTCTTCTTTGATTTCTCCACCCATTGAATCAAAAAAGAAAAATAAATCAAAAGAAACGAGAAAAACAAAATAATAAACCACAAATTAGCATGGCCATGCTCATAAAGTCAAAGATAGAGTCACAACAATAAAAAAAAAAACTTTCAAAAACGACGATAGCAAAAAATAGGACCAACAATTAAAAGAAAAAACAAAAATAACATAAAAAAGATGAACAAGAGTATGCTTTACAACCCCAAAAGTATTCATTGATAACCAAAGGAAACAAGACAAACAAGAGTATGCTTTACAAGCCCAAAAGCATCCATCACTAACCAAGGGAACCCTGCACATCAAAAAATAGAGCGGTATTAAATAGAGACTAGAAAATATTATGAAAAATATTAAATACACAAAATATTGTGAGAAATATGAAATAGAGATCAATATATTTTATCTGAAATCCTAAGCAAAGACTAAAATGTCTTATGTATAATCTTATGCACCAAAAGATACATCTTACTCAAACACCAAAAATCATAAACCTAAATAGGTAAGGAGGGAAAAGAACAAAAGTGTTTGCAACGAGAAGATTCTATAGCAGATTATGAATGGATTTTTGCACCAGAAGAAAAATCACCTCCACCTTTGTCCCTGCACTACACTATATTGTCTGTCTCTCCTATGAAGATATTTAAGTAGTTTCGTTAGTGATCCTCTATGTTCTTTTTACCTACGTTGCATTGTATTTATAATTAAACAAACAAATGACCAATAGTGTAAGATGCCTTTAATTTAGACAAAGGCATGTATGGGACCATAGATAAATTGCAACAATCACCTTTACCTAGTAAAGGTATGGAATCTTGGACCATTAAGACCTACATTTATCTCCCACCCACTAAACCAAACAAAAATTAAACCATAAAATATTAAATAAAGATCAAAATATCTCATGAGAAATCTTAAAAGGACACCAAAAACCTCATGAAAGATATGTTGAATTTTGTAGATATGGTTGGTCTTCATAATCAAGTTATATCCCTCCAAATATACAAGAAAATGATAAATATATATGTGAATTCCAAATTGGCTTCAAAAGAAAAATTTGAAATTTGAATTTTGAATTTTTGCATCCAAATGTAAGATCGACTTCAAGTCAGCCCCAATGTAGGGAGACACCTATTCAGCTCATTCAACATCTATATATTGGCATTTGTCCTCTCCATTTGGGCATCCAATTCAAATCATAAGAAGGATGAATTTGAGGCAAGATCTAAGGCAGAAAGAGGATGAATCTGAGGCAAAATAAGAGGACCGAAATTCTAGGCGGCAAGATGAGTTTCTGGGTAGTACTTATTATTCTAGAAATCCCTAAAAAAGAAACATGGTTCTAAAGGTATGGTGTCAGAGTAGCCACCAAAGAGACTTGAAGAAGGCCAAGAGACCAAACACTAAAGAGAAATTGCCAAGTATTTTTGTCCTATGAAGGCCAAGCTCTGCCCCAGTAAAATCTTATTGAAAGAAGGATGATCACTTACTAATATTTCGATTCTTGTATCTATGGGAGGACCGAAGTCCTCAAGAAGGCCAAGTGCATTAGTTTACAAACAGAAAGAAACATAGATTTTGGGCAGCTGAGTGAAGGAGACGATTTAGGCCACAAACATGGAAAGCCGCAATCCGAGTTGCTGAGGGTCGAAAGGCCTCAAGGTTGATAGTAACAAAGGCTGAGAAGCCTCAGAAGGTGACCAGGAAGAATCCAAAGTTGCCTCAAACCTTGGAAAAGCCAACGAGTTTATGAATAAGGTAGTTATATCAATATAAGAGCCATTTCTTGAAGATCGGTTAGAAGGAAGACTAATGTATAAACTTTAGACGACTTGATTAGGTTTGCCTTAATACGAAGTATGAACCTTTTGTGATGCACTTGAAGAAAGTTTGTCAAATATGACCAAACCT
Organism: Pinus taeda; assembly: GCA_000404065.3. Lineage (NCBI taxonomy): Eukaryota > Viridiplantae > Streptophyta > Pinopsida > Pinales > Pinaceae > Pinus > Pinus taeda. Next base: position 14,460 of record APFE031638267.1, read on the forward strand.
CCTTCAATCAATTTAAGCACAGACCTATAATTGATATGGAGTCAAAACTCTTGAGATTCAAGCATAGCATGTAATGTGATTCACTGTACCACAGCTCATATCTACATTTGACAAGGCAATGGCATTCTTTTTGTGTTTTCAATATCTTAATGGATAAAACGGATATCTTCATGGCAGCAAAACACACTGAGAAGAGTCAATGTAATACAATGGTGGGTTGAAGGATTTGGATGTGTGAAGGCATCCTTCGCAGTGAAGATGAATTTGGTTTGGATGTTTGTGGTGCTATTTTTGATGATTACAGTGAACGTGGGAATTAAAGGATCGGTGCACAAATACAAGGACGCTTCCTTCAAGTAGAGTGGAATCATTTACCTGCTTTATGAAGAAAACTAAGGCATGAAAGCCTCAATCAACTCCATTCAAAAGTATGGATCTGCACCTAACAATAAAAAATCTTACATCAAGTTGAAGATATTCCTTTACGAAGAACAAGGGGAGTTGTTGCTCAACATTCACGAATGGAACCACAACATTGGATTGATCCACATTGTTAATTTTGAGGCACCTGATCGAGATGATATTGGTGGTTCACTATATGGTAGCCAAAATGGATATGTGTTGAATGGTGTTGTCATTGACGCCAATGTTAGTTAATGAACACTCTTATATTTGTCTGGATTACATCAAGTTGGAAGCTCCAATGGAAGGATGGTTGGAAACCCTAGTAGCCTCGCATTTGTTGAGGATTTTGAGGATGATTATCAGTGAATTCAATCTCAATATCATCATCATTGGATTCTCCTTGTCAAATCAATTCCAGTGGTATGCGATACAACCCAACAGCCCTCATGGTTTGAGAAATATGCTTAATCGAAGTTGAATCCCGAGTCAGTGGTGCAAAACCACAAAGCTTGATCATGTGGCATAGCATTCTCCATGGTCAAAAGCCCCAATATAGTTGATGACATGGCAACATATAATATGTCGGGAGGCTAAGAAGAGCTTTTCTTAAAAGCATAAATTTAGTTTTGGAGGTCAAAGTTAATTTGGTCCAATTGAGGAAGTCAAAGTTAATATATCAAATTTAAGGACCAACTATGAAGGAAAATAATTCTATTTAATTAATAGAAAGGAGGATAATGTTATTTAATAATTACCATGGGACAAACGTGGAAGGCAAGTTAAGGTAATTGAGGAAGTCAAAGTTAATATATAAAATTTAAGGACCAAATATGAAGGAAAATAATTCTATTTAATTAATAGAAAGGAGGATAATGTTATTTAATAATTACCATGGGACAAACGTGGAAGGAAAGTCAAGGTAATTCAAATTCATTGGGGTTTTTTTGGCTCCATCCTTTTTTGAAATTTAAAATTAAATTCTTCTTCAATATATGCATGTTGGCTCCCTCCAAAAACTCCAAGTCGGGTCACCTAATAGACGTGACCCTTCACATCTTCGAACAACTATATATTGGCATCTAAGCTCATTCGTTTGGATATGCAATTCGTTGAGGTTTTCTGTTGACAAGTTCTAAGATATAATGTGAGTTCTTTGTGGTTACATCTCTAAATCTAATGCGAGTTTCAATGAAGAATTTAAGACAAAGTTTCTTTTCGATAGAATTCTCCATAATCTGAAAGGACAAGTTCTGAAATTGTTTGAGGTCATCTAAGTTCATTCGTTGGTATCCTAAGGCATGATTATCTCTATTTTCAACCCTCTGACACTGGCCCAAATTCGGCCCTCTTTTGAGGTTTTTAATCAAGTATCGCCTACAATTCACTGAGGTCAGATTCAGCCCTTTTCAAATTTTTGTGTATACTTTGGCCAACTTGTTTTCGAGGCATTCTATTGTGCAATTGAAGCTTCTTTATGGATCAAAATAAGGCAAGGTTGGATGTAAATTATGAAGTTGATGCAGAGACTATTCGTTCTTCTAACGAGAGCCTTTAAGGTCCAAATCAGTGGGAGACAAATAATTTCCTTGGAGCCTTAGGACTGCGAGTATCTTTATGCTTTTGTGGGCTTATTCGCTAAGCAAACAAAGCTTGTTCTAAGGGCATCTATTAGACTTCAAACCTTGTCTTTACATCAGAACCGGTATTTTTGGCATTAATCTTGAGCATCTTGCTTGGCCTACTATTCAAATACAATCCAAGTGTATGAGACAAGCCTATAGCAGACATTCTAGGGATTGATTGCAGATATTGTCAAGGGCATCTCAAACAGGATTATAAGTTGGTAACGCAGTATTGAAATTGCAAAGGTATGTGAGGATTTCGTTTTGTGGATAGTCCTCAAGTATCACATCTATCTCTGCAAACTTTTTGTGCAAGTTTTCTAGATGTAGGACCGAGCCCGAGGCAAATTTGATTGACAGAGTTAGTGTTGCAGTTCTCTTGTATTGCAGTTCCGTTGTATTAATTTAGAGCACAGGTGGATCTAGTCTGAAAACTGTGAAACGTGGTCCGTTGGCTGAACAAGGTGGCAGGGGTGGTGCAAGGCAAGAGAGTGGAGTCTCCTTCAGGTTGGAGCTTAAGAACACTTCGGGGCAGCAGTGTGGTGCTAGGATAGGTCATAGCCTTCACAGGGCATTAGAGTGTTCGTCAAGTAGCAACTAGTAAATAGGGTGTTGGAGCATCCATCAGGTTGGAGCCTAAAGACTAGGGAGTTGGAGCATCCTTGTTGCAGTTGGTAAACAAGGCGTAGGAGCGTCCAACAGGTTGGAGCTTGTGAATCAAGGGGCTGGAACCTCCTTCAGTTGGAGCTCAAAACTTGATGTAAAGTTTTGATGCAAAGACTATTTGTTCTTCTAGCGAGAGCCTTATAAGGTCCAAATTAGTGGGAGACAAATAATTTCCTTGGAGCCTTAGGACTGCGAGTATCTTTGTGCTTTTCTGGCCTTATTCGCTAAGCAAACAAAGCTTGTTCTAAGGGCATCTATTAGACTTCAGACCTTGTCTTTACATCAAATTTGGTAATTTTGGCATTAATCTTAAGCATCTTGCTTGCCCTACTATTCAAATGCAATCCAAGTGTATGAGACAAGCCTGTAGCAGACATTCTAGGGATTGATTGCAGATATTGTCAAGGGCATCTCAGGCAGGATTATAAGTTGGTAATGCAATAGTGAAATTGCAAAGGTATGTGAGGATTTCCTTTTGTGGATAGTCCTCAAGTATTACATATATCTCAATAAACTTTTTGTGCAAGTTTTCTAGATGTAGGACCGAGCTCGAGGCAGATTTGATTGACATAGTTTGTGTTGCAATTCTCTTGTATTGCAGTTCCTTTATATTAATTCAGAGCACAGGTGGATCTAGTCTGAAAACTGTGAAACGTGGTCCGTCGGCTGAACAGGGTGGCAGGGGTGGTGCAAAGCAAGAGAGTGGAGTCGTCTCCTTTGGGTTGGAGCCTCAAAACACTTCAAGGCGGCAGGGTTAGCCTGCACAGGGCATTGGAGTGTTCGTCAAGTAGCAGCTAGTAAATAGGGTGTTGGAGCATCCATCAGGTTGGACCCTAAAGACTAGGGCGTTGGATCGTCCTTGTTACAGTTGGTAAACAAGGCGTAGGAGCGTCCAACAAGCTGGAGCCTGTAAATCAAGGGGTTGGAGCCTCCTTAAGTTGGGCTAAAAACTTGATGTAAATCGTTTGAAGACAAATATTAGGAAGCGTTTGATGGTTTTTGTCCTGGAGGGGTTTCCACCTAAAAATATTTGTGTCTATTGTCTCTATTTGTTATGCATTGTCGAATAGTGTCGATGATGTTTATGTTTATCTGATGCTAATAACAATTAATGCTTTGAGGAATTAAAAAATATACTAATTGGTAAGAAATATTGATTCACCCCCTCTTAGTATTTCCAAGAATCTATTATACTCCTGACATTGCCAAGATGGAGGGGTGCAAACAAGGTGAAGTCATCCAGCACCATTATGCACGAGATCCCAAATGGCCTTATGCATTAGATATTGAATTTAGTGAAGATGGCATTTCCACTTATATGACAACATAGTCAGTTACAATTCCTAACACTAGAATTTTATATTTTGTGAACCAGTCCTCAAGTGGTGGTTGTTGGATGGAAAGACTATTTTGAAAAATCCCACATGTTATTTACTAGGTAAGATGGCACCCCTAATGACCTTTTATGATTTTTATGTCACTAGCATACCTATTACTTGGAGTCAATTGTTTTTCTCAGCAAATCAAACTTTGGAAGGATGTACTACAGTTTCTTCGTATGTTTGACCCTGTGGTACATTGAGTATGCAAATGCGACTGTAATCATGAATTGCATTATGGGTCGTTACATTTGGGGCAATGAAAATTGTAGCTTGTCTTCTCCTTTCAGTTGTTTCAATGTGTTATTGTGTGGTTAGGCCTACTCTTCTTGGTGGTCTTACTTCAAAGGTGCATCTTCTTGGTGTGACATATTTCCTCGCTTCTAAATTACTTGACATGCTGGAGAATGTTCGGACAAATCGATGATCTTTCATGGAAAACAAAAATGTTCCTTGTCCTTCTAGTTGTAATTCTAGATACATTTTTTATACTCTAGATTTTCACTTCTCTCTCTAAGACACTTGGGAATCTCCAAGCAACGAGGTGGCTAGCCAAGTTGGAAATTTACAAGAAATTTACAAATGCATTAGCAGTGGTTGTAATTGTTTATGCGGCTTAGATTAGATATGACGGTGCCATTACTTGAGTCTAATTATTGCTAGAACATATTAGTACATGGCAAAATCTTCCTTCAGAGTATCTGAGATGTGATAAAGTAAGATACTCCAAAGAAGAAAGGTTTCTTCACCAATATTGCTATGACTTTTGGAAGTCTTAGGGTTTGTAAACCTTAGAAGACAAGCTTTGAAAAGCCCTAGGGTTTGTAGATAAAACCCTAGAGCTAGACCTAAATCAATGTTTCCGTTGAAAGGAGAAACCCTAGCTCATGTAAGGAAGGAAAGGATAACAACATGCTAATAAGATGAGGATGATTAGTTTGCAGATGGATTTCATTTTTGCAAGAAAGCAAGGACCAAGAGGGAGTTGCCAATTCCCTTCAATGCTTAAAAGATAAGTACTTTATGTCTGTCTTCCTTGATTATTATTGTTTGTTATTAGTTAGCCTCTTGCCTTTGTTCCTTTTGTTGGGTTGTAATCATTCTTCCATGGTATCCTATTGAGGATTGCAGGTACATTGTGAAGGATACCAAGGCTTTGGAAACAAATGTAAGTATTAGATGAATGAAGACTCTTCCAAGAGTGATTAGTGTTCAAAAGGAAGAAACTGTACTGATATCTAGAAGGGATCCTAGTTTAGAGGGACCCGACAAGCTAGCAAGTTTGAAGGATGTCATTATACCGAATTTGGTGGAAAGTCGGTGACGACTTCAAGATGGATTTTCAAGATCAAGCAATTATTGGCAGCATAGTGCAAGCAAGGATTCTCCCAAGAAGAGGGAGGACTATGAGATGACATCTACTCCAATTGCAGTTTGCTTGGCAAGTTGAGAAGCAAGATAGCTTCATGATGTTTGATTAGGTGCAATCATGATGATAAATGCACAAAAGTAGTGAGGCTCCTATATGTTTCTATAGTTGAGTTGTTTGCTAACATTCTCACTGTCCCTGGATGAAGTGGGACAAGCTTGGAGTAGTTGAGAATAAAATTTTATTTTCAAAGATGAGTTTATGGGTAGTAGACCGAAGTTTTGGGCAGGCGGCCAAAATTTCAGGGGGATGCATTTATCTTTGTCTGACCAAGTTTGGTTACTGGTCAGTTTGACTTTGTTTTTGACTGGGAAATCAGATTGTATCTCTTGTTGAATTGGGCATTTACTTTAAGAAAAGGTTGTTGGGCTTTTCCCAAGATAAATTTTGTGTCCTGTTTGGCTATCACTTTATGATCGTACTGGCTTGTTAAAGATTTTATATGTATAGTTGATTAATGATAAATGTAACACAAGTTAAATTAATGAACAATTGGAAGTAATTATCAATCTAGAAAGTCTTGAAAAATCAACAAGATCTTGGTGCATTAAGAACAGCATTTATCTCCCACCCACTAAACCAAACAAGAATCAAACTCTAAAATACTAAATAAAAAATAAAATATCTCATGGGAAATCCCTGCATAACACAAATTAAATTATTTAAAAGAGCCTGAAAAATCTTATGAAAAATATTAAACACACACAAAGTATCTTCAAAGAAATATGAAACAAAGGCCACACTATCCTACAAGAAATTTTAAAAAGAGACCAAAAATCCTATAAGAAATCTTATGCAAAAGTAAATACATCTTATAGAAACATCAAAAATCATAAACCCTAACTACATAAGAAGGTGGGGAGCCAATGTATTTGAAATAAAGAAGTCTTCACAACTAATCATGACATGGTATTTGCACCAAAAGGACTCACCTCTTCCTCCACCTCTAGTTGATTAAAGAAAGCCATTGGTACAAACTAGACATGTCAAGGGCGCAATTTGTAATGTTTGATAAAATCATCATTCACATGGACAAATGTTTAGTTGTCCCTGAAAGGAAAAATGGAGAATCTAGCATACTAGCGATCACATTTTGACATGGCTTTCTTTTCTTTGGAAATCAAACATAGGGGAAAAGGTCATTACACCTTGGAGATCGTGAGGTGGCTTCACATGATGACAAACTCCATTTTAGCAACCACATATTTACGAAAAGATGAAATTACATGATTTCCAAGTGTTCCCGAGAGGACCACTTGTCCCCAAGTTGGAGTTGGATGTTACCCATTATTTTGTTGGGTAAGCATAAAGGATGTTGGACCATACCTAACAAAAATGAAACATGTATTATAGCTATGTGTAACAAACCCATAGGTAGAGAAGCAAAGTTGAACATATATGTTATGCATGGCCACAAACTCCAGATGTAACTATATATAATGATGGAAGTGTTAAATTTCCACGGCACTAGAGAATCTAGGTTAGGGTCTTACAATCTTTGACACAACCAACTCAAATGCCACAACAAACTACTTTGCACAACCGAATAAACACAATATTAAATCAACATGTGCACAATAGACAACTTTTTACAATTTTTCAACCCAACTTCGTTATATTAACCAATCTTTAATACAACAATCTAGGGCTCCCGTACCAAGGATCGTGGCCCTCATAAAATAAATGATACAAGAAATACAACTAGGGTTTGGTGTCAGTCCTTTGAAAACCATTACCAATCTACCCTAAACAAGATACCAACTGACCTAGTAGCTAATGTAGTGCACTTCACAACTCCGCTTGGCCCATGTACCCTGAATACATATGTTGGTCCTTTGCCCCCAATCCGCAACACCACCAATCTGCCTCCATCAATGAATCTTGTTGAACACAGCTCCAATCTGCCCCCAGCTGATCATTAGTCCATCAATGAGTCAACACATAGGGTCTTCATCAACTACCCACTTGTTGTTCCTTAGTCCTTCATGAACACAACACTTTGGGACTTCCCACTTTTGCCTTCCTATACTGCTATATGAAGACAAGCTATTAAAATTGGAAACCAGAGCCAAACTCCACACAGGTCATCTTATTTATGACACCTGATATTTTTCTTGGATTCCTCTCTCCAAGAAGTGTAGGGTTGATCTAAAGATCAACCGATTCTGACATGTACAAATGAGGATATGAATATACTTATATTATGGACCAATTGTCAAGGTCGGCCACCAAGCTCATGTAGGCTCAAAAGCCCAATAGTCATGTCTATTCATCCTCAACGTTTGCCTATATGAAGATATGAATTTATTTATATTATGGACAAATTGTCAAGGTTGACCAGTAAACTCATGTAGGCTCAAAAGCCCAACAGTCACATTTATTCATCCTCAACATTTGCCTATAAATACATGATAGCTCCTACTCATTTGGACACACTCATCTTCACATATCTCTCTCTCCTCTTTTGGTTGGGTACGCATTTCTTGGCAGCTTCTCTCTCCCCATGTGCAAAGGAGAGGACTATACTTTCTCTGTTTCAGCATTGACCTATTTGACTGCGTTTTTGTGAGGGTTAATTCTGTTTGGGCAAGTCGCATTTCCGGGCACAAAAATTGAGGCCATCCATATTGTTTGACCAGCGTTCATTATGGTTAGCGTTGACCGTGGGTTGACAGTTTGACCAGACTT
>APFE031638269.1:0-14284 GCA_000404065.3 Pinus taeda
TTAATTATTAAATTAAATTAAATTGTCAGTAGTCGGCTAGTTTGCTTTTGCATCTAGCCATTCTCATATTTATACCTACCATTTACCTTCTTTTCTCTGCACAATTATCCTGATGATGAGTCTGGTTTTAGACTCGAAACATCGATATAAAAATGATGAGCACTGTGGTAAATCTGAACTCCTCTCAGAAACATATTGGAATATTGTGGAATATACATGTATGTATAGATGTAAAATATTTTATAAGTTGTGTTGTAGTCTTGCTTATTCGATTTACAAATTTGTTTGAGTTGTGTATGATAATGATTGATTTAGAAATTTGTTTAATATTTCCAAATTTGATAAATCAGTAATGTAGGTTTTAACCATGTACAAAAATCACCTGCAATCGAATTCTTAAAATAGAAAATATGCAATGGCCAAAACATAAAACAAATACACAGAGATTTTCCCTTGGATCCCAAAACTTGGACTACCATATTGATTTTTCATTATATAATTATATATATATATATATATAATATATATATATATATATTATATATAATATATATATATATATATAATATATTATATATATATATCGAAACATTCATAAACCCCAATCTATAACCTTGGATCAGAACATTAACTTCAGTTTCCCTTGACCAAACCTACAAAATACCATGAGAAAAAACCCATCATGCCCAAAACCATGTGCAAAACCCATGCACAAAACCATAGGTAGTTCCACCAACCTATTATAGGGTCCAAAAAAATAATTTTGGGGTGCTGCCCTAGACCCCATGCCAAGGGGATATCGCCTTTAAACCCCACCACAGGGGGGGGGTGTCACCCCTCTATGACCCCCCCTATTGTGCCTGGTGCAACGAATAGGGTGGGCTAACACCCCACTATCGTGGAAAGAGTATAACACACATCCAACAAATAACACAAATTAAAAAATCACATTGCAAAGAAGTACATAAGATAATGAAAAGCATAGAAAATAATATTAGTAAATAACATAATACAAATATCAACGGTTGATAGTGGGATGGGGGGGATTAGGAGAAAACAATCAGGTGAGTGGAAGAACAAATCTTCATCCACAAAATGTATCAATGTTAATAGTTCCCTGAATTAAGTAAAAAAATAAATATTGCAATATTTTCAAATATAAACATGTGTATACATGCAAACTACTTTGTAAGTTATCTTGTACTTTTCCATACTCAACTTCTTCAAATAAGAATACAATTTACAAATTTGTTTGAGATCTATATGATAATTTGAATCATTTATAAATTTCTTAAATTTTTCTTGATAGACCCTTTTTAATAGAAATTAGTTATAAGAACAAGTTATTAGAAATATGTCAATGTATTACAAAGAAATGGATATTTCCAATTCTTATTCAGTTAGTTCTCAGGGGAGGCTTGTTATCAATGGTTTTTCCCAAAGTTGTTGGAATCGATAGTGAAGAATGTAGTTCTAAGTGCTATGTGTTTTGCATGTTAGCATAATAATTATGCACAAAATCCATTTTTGAAAACAAAGACAATTTTTATGATATCTTTATCAGGTTAGTTCTATCTCCTTTGTTTTGTGATCCTTGAAATGGTAAGGCATCTTGTAACTATACACATAGTCTTGGAAATGTAAAACCTTAATTTAAAACACAGTTAAGTGCAACATAAATCACATCACAAAGAGGAAAGCACGATATAGGACAATGATATAGTTACACATTACAATCAAAACATAGTAAATAATGTTAGTGAATAGCTTGGTCAATACTTGAGAGGCAAAGTGAGGAGGGGCATTGTGTGGAGTGAAAAAAGAAAAAACGATTAGGTGGGTGAGGTAACAAATTCATTATATATAAACGTTAATAGTTCCAGAAAATATAGAAACATATCGAAATGAGAAGGACTCTTATAATTGTACGCATGGCCTTGGAAATGTAAAGCTTGAGTTTCAAACATAGTTAAGTGCAACATATTCTATACTTTATTTAGGCAATTTTTTTTTTTGGGGAACTGAAAATGAAATACAATGCAACATTGACAACTGTGATATCAATTATAATTATTGATCACAAGTTTTCATAGCCCTACATATATTGTAAATGCAACTTCAAATGAATGTTGGTGTAACTCTTAAATGATATTAAAATGAATCCATTCATCGTGATTGGTTAAGGAAGATTGAGGAAGGTGCTCACATGTAATGAAAGACCAATATGGATTTAGTTTTAAACATGTAGAACTTATGACAGATGTGACGCAAAACCTTTTGTATAGCAAATTCATAACTTCTTCTATGGAAATGGTGCTTATCTATGCCTAAATCCACTTAATTGCATGAAGATTTACTTTAAATCAATTTGGAATTGAATAATTAGCACTTAGAGCAATGTCAGAAATCACACTAAAAGAAACCAAACATGACATAGCATAATGAACTAGCTACACATTGCAATCAAAACATTGTAAATAATATCAGTAAATATCATAGTACAAAACATAGAACTTGAATAAAGAAATTCATAAAAATATTGTTTTGTACAATGTAATCATATGCCACTTCCCTTTTAAAAAAAATTCAACAATGCTTAAATTCTTGAAGTAGAAAGTAGAATATGTTAAGATTGGAAGTATGGATATGTGGAAACATGGAAATGTGGATGACACCCTACCTCTTGCCAATATTCAATAGTAGATTTCTTGAAAATGCAAGCAAAGAGAATAGCAGATCAACTAATTGTAATATGAAATCAAATCCCAATCATCCAACAAACCAAAAGAGGTATCCAACAATAGTCAAATTATTCAAGTAGAAAGTGTAAGGTAATACTAACATTGCTTCACAATGCAAGCAACAAAAACTATACCATCCTTTGATTCCTCAACAATGTAAACTAAGAGAATCATCATTGTATACATATAAAAATGTTTTGATGGTTTATTGTAAATGGTCCATGTGTCTCAAAACTAAAAAAAATCAGTAACAACTAATTTTTCCACGCTATATTCCTAATGGGAAACTTTTCATAGTTCATGTAATACGTTTTCAAGTTCCATGCCTCTTAGAACATAGGGTATTTTAGTCCTGTCATTTACATGTATGGAACAATTTAAGAAATGGAAAGAAATGATGTCACAGTGCTCGTTGAAAATGGTACAATAAAGCATAGTTGCATTCACATATATAGCAGTTGTAATTGGACTAATGAATTTCATACATACATTCTTAAATGGATTCGTATATGCACTAGTTGTTGTCAGGTGTCCTTAAAAGTGTTGTAAAATTGATATAGAAAATTGAGGATTGGCAACTTGAAATCAAATATCTTTCTACACACACACATAATAGTTATAATATAATAAAGTTTATTGTGCATATTCCACTCGCTAAAGAAAGCAGTTTTCTAAGATTTTTGAATTTCTTTCTTATTTTCTTTATAGTGGATATTTCCATAGTTATTAATATTGTCTGAATCTTTCAAATTTGAACTATGCAGAAGTTTTCACTTTCAGATGTTTCACGTGGAAACTCCACCCATAATCAGGGACTAAAAAGCTAGTATATGGACATATGAACGTTGATTGTGAAGTTAAGAAAAAAATTGTTTTCTAACTAAATAATAATAATATCCCTAAAAAAAATATATATATATATATCTATTATATATATATATTATATATTTATTTATATATAGATTTTTTTTATTCATTTTTTTTGATATGAATTCATTATTATTTAAATAAATTAAATATTTAAATAAATTATGATATTATTATTAAATTTTATATAATAATTTTTATATATTATATTATATATATATTATATATTTATATATATATATATTATTAATTAAGTATTTAATTTTTGAAACTAACTGTGTTTTTGATTTTTATATATTTTTTGTTACCCGATTTTATTTTTTCCGTTAAATATTTTTATTTATATATTATTTAAATTGAATATAGAATGATTTATTTATTATTGTTATTATAATTTATTTTTATTTAATAATATATTTATTAATCAAATTAATTTTTAGAGACTTACCATGAATTTATTTTATATTCTTTTTACCTAATTTACACTTATTTTCCTAATAATAAATTATTTATTAATATAATAATATTATTAGTAATATTAAAATAAATTATAAATAGATTTATTGAATTTAATTTTAAACTAACCTTGAATTTATGTTATATAATTTTACCTGATTTCCTTATTTCCATAAAATGGATTATAAATTAATAATAATATTATTATAATATTAACCATATTAATTTTAATTTTAATTTTTGACCTGGGTCCCTTAGTCAAAATTAGCCGTTAATTAGCCGTTGGAATCTCTGCTCAAACTATTTAACATGCTAGGCTGGATCTGGTTCTTCAACTTGTCCTAACGAGGAACCACACTGGTTGGTTCGAAACGCGTCGACAAATGATTATTTATGTGATTTCGCCAAAAATTCTCTAAACAAATAATAATATCCATTTTTAAACTCACGACCAAGCTAGACACCAAATTTGTGTATGAGACCCCCTTGTTTGTGGGACAAGGGACCCTCCTCCGCGCAGTAACTTGATTGGTAAGTCTACGAAGGCATACATACTCTACCCCCCTCTAGTTTTGAACATGTGATCTCTTAGGAGGAAACACATGCTCTTAACCATTTCTTCCTGCAATTGCCTTTGAATTGGAAGATATACCAAAAGAAGTTTTCCATGTAGTTAAACCTGTTACATACTCAGCATTTGTAAAAAAATACATGGAAATCATATAACAAATGGACAATAAATTTGTAACAATGAAACATTCAAAATAAATCAAAACTTATTGTTCCCATGTTCTCTTCTGCATGATCGTCTTTAATTTCTAGTACATAGTGCATGGTTGTCAGTGTTGCCGAAATTGCAATAGCATTGATTATGCCAACTGGAAATAGATCTTGACTACCAGACAAATTCACAATCCTCATATTTGGAAAGAAATGGTACTGTACAAAATAGGATAATTTTTACTTACAATGCTAAAGATATTTAGACAAATAGTTTTTTAACAATCACCATTGTTTTATTTATGCTTCGAAATTATTTCAAAATCTCAAATAGAAACACCAAAATTTGCAATAATATTTTCTTCATGTTGTTTGATAAACTATGTTGGCACAAGCAATGTTATTTTCATTTCATCTTTCTTATCTATTAAATTTTCACAGAGTATTTCTTTTTCCCTATTTGATTTGTCCAAAAAAGTTCGATATGTAACTAAGAGAACACCATGAAAAATTATCCATAATACATTTTTACTGATATCTTTGATCAATAATGGCATATAGTCAATCTCCTTTTTCCTAATCATCGACATTGAATTAAAATTAATTTAAAAAAAAAAAAAGAAATTTGATATATAGTTAACTAAACCTAGATAGAAATACCTATTTGCTTTTGTTTCTTCCATATTTTTTGTTCCATTCATTTTGTCTGTTGTGATATCTATTTTTGTAATAGTGATCATCACTATCTCTACTCCCTCATCCATGTCTAATGTCACATCATTTGAATTCGATATTTTTTTATTTTTTACAAATAATGCATTAAAATCACTACTTAAAAGGACATTATAATTGATACTAAGTAAGAACTGAGTAATGAAGACAGAACCAGATAACACAAAGTCATTTCTAATGTATATTCTAATGTCAAGTTCATAGTTACTAGATAGAATATGATTTCTATGCATATAGATAAAATTTTAAATAGATTTTAGTTTCAACAAATCTAACACTACAAGGAAAATACCTTTTAGCAGAGGTTTTTGTGAAAGCCCCTATGTTGGTATTTAGATAATACTAGCATAGGGGCATTCAAATAATACCCACACATGTTTCTAGCATTCTGAGAAAAAAGAAGAATATGTTATCATATTGGTTCTCTTGTGCAAAAATGCACTAACGCGTTTAAAGAAAAAAACAACACTGATACACACCTGTTTCCATATTTTAGGAAACAAAATTGAATTTGACCATCTTAGTGCTCTTATAACAATTACAACATCGATGCTTTTAAATACAAACCGCACTGTTGTGTTTAAAAAATTAATTACACCATTTCAAAATTTTGAAAAAATAATAAATAAAAAATGTATCATGTCAGTGCATTGAAAACATTTAGCATCCCGACAATGTCAGTGCACTTTTCTTATGAAGGCACAGGTGTACTTGACTATTGAACGCACTAATGTTCGAATAAATTGAAGAAAAAAAAGTGAGTTTTCTTTTTCTTTTTTTTTTAAATTCAAAAATGAGCAACAATTTATTTTTTGAAATCTAATGTCATAAAGTATTTTAAATATTAAAGAGTTATTCACTATTTCATTATTTTTCCCAAAATTTCAAGGGATTAATTTGCAAGAGAGACATACTAAGCAAATTGTGTAGCAGCAAAATGCTTTGGAGCAACATAACTATCCAAAATATCATAAACTAAAAGGTATGGTGATTCACTCAACCCTGCATGGTAAAAAATTTAAATTTTATTGTTTATTTTATTAATAAAAAATTCACAATATCTGTTAGAGTTTAATTAAAAGAGAGACATCTTGCAAGGGGACATATTGAGGGCACTATGGAGTTAGCAGATTTTTGGAAACTGCAGAAAAGAGTTAAGAATTCAAAGGTATGGTAATTCGATTCAAACCCTCGATGCTGATTTTAATTTTGTATAAACCTATTAATTTTTTACAATTTAATATTTACTTTATTCACAATTAAAAAAATATAGTATATATAGTTACACACATTAGATATAATATATATTATATTTATAGTATATATTAATTAAATCTATATATATAATATTTGATTTTTACTAGTAATTTTTTTTTATGATCCTTTTGTTTCCTATTTTAAATTTAATTAATTCCCATGAAAAGAAAAAAAAAAAAAAAAAAAAAAAAAAAAAATATAAATAAAATAAAATAAATTAAAAAAAAAAATCAATACTTACCTTAAACCTTTGCTTTTTCTTGCAAAATTTCACCTTTGGGTTTCACTTCCTCTACAACTACACAACTAGGATTTTCCATTTTAGACATTTTAGATTTAATGGGTTTGTTTACTTACTATATATAGGGAGTTTGACATGTAAAGTAGCAAAATCACTTATTGAATTAAATCCAAACCTTGTCATCCCTATCCATTTTTTTTAAAATAGATATATGTTTCATTGTGTGCCTTGTGCAATATAAAGCATTGGTTCACCCTATGTAATATAATGCACTAGTATACTATAACACTCTCAATTATGTCTAGTATGTTTATCATTACTCCAAGTGTAATATAACATACTGGCATGCCTCTTCCAAATAACATCGTTAAATCATTGCAATGTGTTTAGCATTACAAATTGCACCGTCATAATTTAAAATTATTTTAAAAAATAATTTTCCCTTACAGTGTCGACTAATTAAACGCCTTGTGTGTTTAATGAGATAAATGCTCTGGTGTGTTTATTTAGAGAAACGCACTATCTACTAGAGCTCTTTTTGACTTAAAATTATTTGATTTATTTATAAAAATATATTTAATGGCTTTTGTATTGAATGGTACAAGTTTATATTGATAAAAAATGTCTTAGAAGGTTTCAAGTAACAAAACTATTGATTGACAAAATGATAGCACATAGAAAAAAACAGAGAAGGTAAGTTATTTGTAAATTCTTTACAAAATTAATATGTTTGAACTACATGTAAGCTTAACTAATATGTGTTGATTATTGTGTGTCATGCAAAGCCACAAAATGAAGAAGGTCAATAAGATTATTTCTAATCTAAGTGCAGAAGAGCATAAAATCCTGATAGAAAAATTCAAAAATGATGAATCAAGTGAAAGAAGAAATATATTCAATATGATTTATTTTTTCTTTGAATTTTCATTAATAATATACTTAAGAATATTAGATAGCATGTTTTAAACAATATATTAATTCATATATGTTTAATGTTCTATAGGCGTCAACAACTAAGGAAACAATCAATGTCGTTCTAAGAAAAGAAAAATTATAGAACATGTCAATGACGATGAATTGGTCCTTAGCTCATTTGGAGTGATGTTGGAGGTTAAAGAAAGGGGAATTTTTTTTTACAAAACTATGAGGTAGCTAGTAGAATGAACTTATAGACGTACTTTCCACTTACAATACAAAAGTAAATCCAACTATTATAAGAACCAAATTATATCTAAACTATAGGAAGTGTTTATAGAACAATGGTCAATGAGACATGTCACACTTGCAATAGAAAAAATATACAATGACAAAAAAGAATCATCCAAAAGGTAATATTCCTAATTAAAATGATTTCTAGAATTATATGTATATATTAATACAAACCTTTTATTTATTAATATTAAATTTGTAATATTTAGTTTTCATATATCAATATAAAAATAGCTTATTACATTTTTCAGAAAGACTATGAAAATCTCAAATGATCAAAAAGTTGATATGTGAAAGATGCCAGTATGAATTTCCAAAAAAATGTACAAGGAGATGGTAAAAGAAATAGACATAATTGCATCACAGGAGGAGCCATCGCAACAACAACATGCTTCAAATGTATGTAATCATGATTGACTCAAGGTCTCATATTTTTATATCTTAAGTTTTTTTACAATAACCATCCCTGAATGTCTTCAAATAGGTGTTAACATACAAAGAAGAGTCATCAGAAGAATTGATTGACATTCGGTTAAATATGGGTTCTAAGTATATGTTGGCATATCAAAAATAATTGTGAAATTTGTGAGTATCTATGTTGTTTTAATTCTCTGAGTTCATAATTAATAAGACAAAAAATTCCTTTATATTAAATCCATTATCTATAATGGGGTTTAAAACATGCAGGAAACAAGGTATGGAACTATGCTAGCAGAAGACTTATTGCAACAAGGCATGAGACTTTATTTTGAAACCATGTGCACAGTTTATGAGTCATTTCTTGGTATGGAAAATTGTTATTTGATTTACATTTATATTATTTATTTCACTTTTCATTATTCTCACCAATGTAGATACACTCATTTCATTTTATTTTTAGGTTTGCAGATGGAACAAGATAAAGAAGACAGAAACAATTGATGCAATCAACGAAAAATTCCTCCAAATAACCTAACTCATGGAAGTAGCTCGAGCACTAATAATAGTTCGAGCGAAGAATGATGATCTATTTCGATATCAATGCAACCGTTTGTATTTTTTGAAATAATTGTCTATGAAAATCAGACATTTTGTTTAATGTAATGGACATATTGTCCCAATTTAAAGATAATGAGTTAACAATAACTATCCCATTTTGTATGACGAAGAGCCTCTTAGTGATATATATTAAAATACATTTTAATTTTATTCTATTATGTTATTCATTATCGTTGTGAAATGTTACATCAGCAATTAAATATTATAATGAAGAGATGTGAAATATGATAATATGACAAATTAATACAAACATCATATATAAATGAACTAATCAAATTTTAATTTATATCAATATTGCTATAAGATATATGTCGATTTTTTGATGAATAACATATTTAAAAATTTATATTAATTGTAGTCATAAGACGATTTTCCAAAAACATGAAAATCTCATACAAAAAACGGGTGCGTCCATAACAAAAAAAATGCACTGATGCGTTGTGTTATATGAAACATCGTGATGACATATGTTTGCATGATCAGTGATTTTTCAGAAAATGACAACACCGAGACATTTATTTCATCAAACATTGATATTGTTTGCGATTAATGCCCTAGTGCATTGTAATTCTTAACGCACCAGTGCTTTCATAGAATTAAAACCCTAGCTCTACAAAATTTTATTTCTAGCCCTGATGCATTATAAAAACTAACAACATCGATACTTTTATATAACTAATACATCAGTGTGTTTATACAAACAATACAATTGGTGCTACAAATTCAAAAAAAGGGACCTAGACTATAATTATTTTTTGTGTGCCTCGGTATTGTTCCTTACAAGAATGCCATAAGGTTTTTTTTAATATGTTTGCATTGGTGTAGTATATATTATGTACCGGTGTTATTTTCATTCAACACCTTGGTAATTTTAGTTATGTATGCAACATAATGTGTTTATATATGTAGCGCACTGGTGCTACTTGTTCCATGAAGCGTACCTCAAAAAAAATATGCTAAAACACGTGGCTGGCCAAATTTTTCAGCTGTGATGAAGTTCCATTATAATCTCTGCTAAAACATTCACTATCACAAATGGATGTTTTAGCAGATGTTTTTTTGACATTTTTTTCTAATTTTATAACACTAAAAAACCTACGTTATAACCTATGCTAGAAGGTATTTTCTTTGCAGTGAAATGTTTTATAGAAATATTCAAAGTACATTTTTGCATATAATTTTTGTCGTGGATTTGAATCTTTGAGTATTATATGTTTGTTGAAATTTGAGAAACCTTGTTTATAGTTACAATACATAAAAAATATAGCAAATAACAAAAACATAGAGTTGTATAATACAAAAATAATCTTTAATGGCAGTAAATAGAACAAAATCATACCTCTTAGCAAAGTTATCATTGTATTTAAAATTATCTCTTTTTCTTGTGTTCATCTTCCATGTTATGATGATATGAATTAGATCAAATATATAGATATAAGACAAATAAGATGTATTAATTTCATAGCACATAAGTAAATTAGATTTAACAACTATATGATAGTAAATTATCTTGTATAAATGTGTTTAGCACTCTCACAATATCCACCTTTTGAACTCCACGCCTCATAGCTACAAGGTTATAATGTATATTGTATGAATGCTCTCATTACTCGCATGTAGAAGAAAAATGCATTGTTTACCAAACAAAAATGTTACATGTTTTGCACCTTAGTTCGAAATGAGCTTGCAAAGAATATCCCTCATGTCGTAAAACTACTAGAACAACATTGTACAACCCAGACAAGAAATCTATTTGTAACCAAATCCCTTGAAAGGTAATCGAGCATGCACTCATAACGTGCATGCTGAAAAAACTACATGATAAACATGTGGAAAATTATCCTACAAACAACATAACTAAAATTAGTGGTTGCAATTGTTACATTACCTTATAAATATTCAACATATATATTGGATACTAAGTAAACACTGGCCTCATTCAATGAATAGAAAACTAGAAATAAGATTTCAAAAAATTAGAAAATGTTTTTTGAATTTGTAGAAGAATTGGAATATTCAACATTTTCCTTAAACTATGGTTATATGTCGACATAAATAATGGATAGTCAATAGACTTTGACGTGTAGATAGAAAAATTGTAGTAAAATATAATAGACAGTCAATAGGCTTTGACCACGAGACAAGTGTTATAGTTCCTACCAAGGCAAGGACTAATAATAATAATTAAAAAATCAATAAAATATGAAAAATAAACACACTTCAACCACAAAGGGAGTGCAATTAATAAAAAATTATCATTAAATAAATTTGATTTTCTCATAAGGTTAAAGTTAAATTTTATTTTGTCATAGTCAATGTTTCATTGTGTGAAGCTTTCACCTTGTAGAGGGAGTTTCATCTACACATTGAAAAGATTTGATTGTATGCTCCAAACAATGAAATAGATTGCTAGAATTATGGTTCTTTTATTTATTCAGAGAATCTCTAATATCATTATTTCAAAGTAGACGCTAAAATTGATTGACAAGCTAATGGTTATTGCTAAAGAGGTTTAGATAAAATAATATTGATACATTGTGCAGAGTGCTTAAAGATTATATGCAACCTTAACACTTGTTTAATGTCTCTAGAAATCAAGAAAAATTAGAGATACACAGAAAAATTAGAGCTACCAATGTTACATTCTTATTTTGGTTAATTAGACTAGTTTTGTGATATGCCAAGTAAAGAGAAAGACTATGGAAGAACTGCGCCAGAAAGGCTATGTGGAAATATTGAGAAAAAATATGTGGAAATAGTTTTGAGATATTAATTTAATATGAAATATGGAAAAATGAATACAATTATAATAGATACAGTTAAAGACAATGATAAAAAATTATAACTTTGTTAATATGTGTGCTTATACTCAATTTATTCTCATTTGATTATTATCATTGCATTATACAACTCTGTGTTTTTTCTATATCCTATATGTAATCTAAAATATGTAATATTTTATAGAGAAATACATACATAAATGTATACATACATATCAAAAAATACAGAAAAATGTTTGTGTTTCCTAGCATGCACAACTATTCTTACGCACAAAAAATACACTTCACTTAATATTGCATAAAATTGTGAATTAAAGCACAATTTTCCAATAGCCTTATGTCAACATCTCTTGAACAGTTCTCCACAGTTACTTCCTGTTGGACATTGAATAAACCAATGCTACCCATGTGTTTTGTGACATGGACTAACCACCTCTCATGGATCCTTATCTCTAGCAATGTGATTGTTGACTAACACCTGCGGGTTTTGGTCTAACAACAATAGTGATTCCAAACAAGTGGTATCAAAGTGTAGGTCATGAGTTCAATACACACCCAACTCGTGTTGGCGGGGGGCGGTCGGGGGGGATTTGTTGGACATTGCATAGACCAATGCTCCTCGTGTGTTTTGTGACATGTACTGACTACCTCTTGTGGATCCTTACCTCTGGTGATGAGATCGTTGATTAACACTTGTGCGTTTTGGTCTAGTGGAAATCGTGATTGCCAACACTTCCTCATTTGATAGCCTTGCCACTACACAACTTGCCCTGTCTCCTTTAAATCTGTTATTAGTATTAATTAATTATCTATATGCATAACAATTAATTAATTATGTCTCCAGAAAAATAAAAAAGTCTTGCTAGTCCAAAACTCTTCTTGTCCCCTTTAAATATGCCATATCCAGCCACTTTGCATATATCAAACAAAACAGGCAAATTTATTGAGGATCCACAAAATATTTAAGTACTCCACACAATGTTTTGCACCTCTGCACATTAATATAATTCATAACTTTCTCTTGCTAAGTAAATTTCTCTTACAATGTTAAATTATCCTTTTGCGGAACTTTCATTGTAGAGAAATCTTCATCTCCACAATGAAAGTTGTTATTGTAAACTCAGCACAATGAAATCTCTGCACAAGGAAACTTTCCATAATGAAACATTGATCCCTACATCTCTAGCTTCCCTGCATGTATTCATAAATGACATTGAATTTTCTTTCATAATAAGATTAATTGTTTATAGCAATTGATAAAAAAAAAAATTGTTAGCCTAAGATAAATTAATTTAATTTATATTTATGATTTTTAGGGTTTATAGTTTTTTAACCAACATAGTTTCATCTTAATGTCAAATATACCAAGCACCAAGAGGGATCAAATCTCTAAACATGAAAACCTATTTTTCAGTACAAAACTTAAGGAAAATTTTCCATCTTTTGATTCCTTTAAGCTCTTAGTTGATATAGAGTTAAGATGGACCTATGTTGGATTTCAACAACACATTAATCAAATGTTTTAATTATAAGAATTTTTTCTCTTTCACTTGTATTGTATAATATCTAAAAGTACTCTCTCTCTATATATATATGTGTGTGTGTGTGTGTGTGTTATTAATATTTTTTAAATTTCTATATGTTAATTCCATGTTAAACATTGAATCTCTATCATACCTTAAATTAGAAAAAACTTATCAATACAATAAGAAACAACGTAAACTTTGAAACATTGAATATCTATCATACCTTGAATTTAAAAAAGCATATTAATACAATAAGAAACAATGTAAACTTTGAAACGGGAACTGACACTGTTACCCGTTTCGTAGAGATAGCAAAAAAGTGACCCAATATAGAAAAGGGGCAATGCAGAACACACATATTTTTTTTAGAGCATAGTTTTTTGCACTTTAAATAACCGATATGATTACCCGTTTCATAGAGGTAACAAAAAAGTAACCCAATTTTGAAAAGTGGTGATGCATAATACACTTCTTCTTTTTTGGAGCAAATTTTTGACACTTTAAATTTTCTTATGTATCAAATATAAATATTTTCTTTTAAATGTTAGTGATTTTCATGCTGATTTTGAAACGTGTTGATGCAGCATACCTTTTTTTAAAGGACTTATTTCTCACACTTTAAAATTTATTATGTCCAATTTTTTTTTAAATTGTGATTACTTAACAAGTTTTCAAGTTTTTTATTTTTCATTTTTTAAATGTTGATTACTTAAAAAA